>JAWZYT010000628.1:0-120000 GCA_034508575.1 Petrolisthes manimaculis | reverse complement strand
GACCTATTTTGAAAAACGATAAAATTAGTTTTCGAGATATCAAGTTTCAGTTTCTTAGATGTTAACCATAGTTTTACGTTATTTAGTTCAGATATTATGTTTGTGTGCAGAGAGTCTATGTTTTTATCCTTTAGTAATAGAGTTGTATCATCAGCATACATAACAAAATTTAACTTTGTACTGGTATTAACCACATCATTTATATAAATCAGGAAGAGTATAGGACCTAATATCGAACCCTGTGGTACTCCTTTATATATGGACTTAAGTGGAGAATAATTCTGATTACAATATACTGTCTGTTTTCTACAATCAAGATAGCTCTTAAATAACCTTAGTGGTAATCCTCTAATTCCTAAATGTTCTAATTTATACAATAAAACTTTATGATCCAATGTGTCAAAAAATGTTGATAAGTGTAAAAATACACCAATAACAAACATTTTTTCTTCTAAACTTGTGTACACATTGTTAACAAACTGAAGTATTGCAGACTCAGTGGAATGATGAGCTCTGAAGCCGTGTTGGTATTCTGTTAAGAGATTGTTAGTTTCTAGGTAATTTATTAATCAAATAGAGATAATTTTTTTCAAAAAAATTGCTGAAGGCTGGAAATACAGAAATAGGTAGGTAGTTATTAATATCACTTCTGTCTCCTGATTTAAATAAGGGAATTACTATTGCTAGTTTTAATTTATTAGGAAATTTACATGTTTTTAATGTAAGATTTATTATATGGGTTAAGGGAGCAGATATGAGAGATGAAGTGCGTTTTAGTATTTTTGGAGAAATGTCATCATATCCATCAAATGTATGTTCTTTGCTAAGCGTATGGCTGATGTTAATTTATTTATATATTGTTTGAATAATTTACCATAGGTCAATGGCCACTTCTTAGCAAGTCTCTCTAATCTGTTTTTTTTTCTTTAATACTGGGTTTAAGAGCCGGAGTAACGTGTGGACTAATTTCAATTTTTTTCTTGAGACGAATGTTTTTTATTGAGAAATTTACTTGAAAGAAGTTGTTAAATTTCGTGTAAAATAAATTGTAGGCTTCCTTAGGACACGAGGAGTTCATTCCACTCAACTGCTGATAGATTATCACTAAAATCTTCGATAGCGGCTTCTGTGATAATCTCTTGCTAATATGTTATAGTTTGTAAGTGGGATATTTAAGTTTACATTGGGAAATCATTGGAAAGTGATCCGAAATATCAGTGTGAATGATGTAACTACTGATATTCTCTTCAGGTTGTGAGGTCCATATGTTGTCTATGAGTGTGGCTGAAGTGCTCGTTACTCTAGTTGGTTTGTTTATTAAAGGATGCAACGAAAACGAGAACATCAGATTAAGAAATTAAAAAAAAAAAAAAATTCATTACTTTTCAATAGGTCTATATTAAAATCTCCAAAAATATAAATACTATGATATTTTTTATCCATTATCAATGAGAGAATATCAGCAATTTCATCCAGAAAATTATTAAAATGACCATACACATAAATAGATACTTCTTATTTACAATTGTAGTCTCAATACCTATGGTTTCGATAAAGGATTCAGAAATTGTGAATTGGCTTTGTGTAGATGTGTAATAATCTGTTGAAATATATAAAGCCACTCCACCACCATGAACATTTCTGGATATTGTAAACATATGATATCCTGGTATTTCATACAATGAACACAGATGAGAGTCTAACCTAATTTCTGTAAACCCTAGAATATCAAATTTGATTGAGCTATTATGCATAATTGTATCCTTTACAAACTGAAGATTTTTTGGAATGGGTCGTATGTTCAAATTTAGAATGGTTAGGGCTCTGTTGCTTAGTAGGGGAAGGTTATCTAAAAATATATTATCTTGATTTCGGAACAACATTAAAACCTTGTGTAAAAAAAAATTCATTCATCTCTATGTTGTTGTTATATTTTCCGTCATCTATGAGAAAGGGATTGAATTCTAAATGTTCAAAATTAGTCTCATAATTAAACTGCAAAGCGGAATGAAGAACCGATTGCAATAAATCATCACATATTGTGCTAAAAGGTGATTCATGACACAAAGATTCGTCACTAACCAATACAAACATTATGTTGGGGTAAACTATACCTTATTGGGACCATACATATTTACTATTTGTGCATATGGCCTCTCTGGCTTCGTAGTTTTCGCCGCCAGGAGGCTTCACTCGGTGTAGGGTCAACAATAGGTCCACCCTCCAGCCTTTCACCAGCTACGGCCATAGCATACTCCTTATCAGTCCCAGCAGAAGTACGAGCTACAGCCTCTACACCAGCAGGAGAAGCAGCAGGACCACCAGCACCAGCAGGAGAAGCAGCACCAGCAGGAGAAGCAGCAGGACCACCAGCACCAGCAGGAGAAGCAGCAGGACCACCAGCACCAGCAGGAGAAGCAGCAGGACCATCAGCACCAGAGGGGTCAGTCACACCTCCGTCGACACCAGCACCAACTGTCACCCCATCAACTGCCGAGCGTTGCCTCATGCTGACGTCACCACCACCACCACCACCACCACTGCTCGAAACATGTCTGGTTCTCTCTTTGATGATTAATTTTGTATGTTTGAAGAAGGCAATCTTCCCTTCCTCCCTGGCCTTCATCAATAGGAGAAGTTGGCTTTTCCTCATCTCCTGCGAAGCTGCACACAAATCTTCATTAATATACATCCCAGTGTGTTTGTGTGTGTGTGTGTTTTCATCTTACTTCCAAACACCGCCAAACATGGTGAGTGTGTGTGTTTGTGTGTGTGTGTGTGTACAGTACCCAGTAACCTATCCCTATGTATGTGTGTGTATGTGTGTATGTATGTATATATGTATGAAGAGGATGCAGTAACCTATCCATATGTGTGTATATATATATATATATATATATATATATATATATATATATATATATATATATATATATATATATATATATATATATACGTATGTATATGTATGCATGTATATACGTATACAGTAAACTTTCCCTCTGTATGTATATATATATACAGTAAACTCTCCCTATGTATATATGTATGTATGTAGAATATCCAGTAACGTAATCTATCCCTATGTATGTATATGTATGTATGTATATATATTATTATGTATACAGTAAACTCAGCCTATGTATACTGTATAATCAGATATGGTGGTGGTATACCAAAGATGTTTACATTGCAACGAAGGATCCATTGGTATTCACAAGTTGGGTGTATGGAAGGATGGTCACTATACTACTACTACTACTACTACTACTCCCTCACAATTCAGGTAAGTAGGTAGGTAGGTAGGTCAGGTATCGTGTGTATGTGCGTGTGTATGTTTTCTCCTTCCATGTGTGTGTATGTGTGTATTTTCTACTTTCCCAGTGGGTGTGTATTTTCTCCCTACTTTCTTCTATATATCTAAATGAAGAGACTCTGTTTGTGTGTCATGATATACAAATTGTCATGTGACCACCTACAGTGCCAGGAATTCACACATGGAAAGTGTGTGACAGTGAGGGGGGACAGAGGATATTTTCATCACAAAAAACACCCCACTAATTACTTAATTACACATACTTCACTTTAATTGTACGCCTGGCAACCCACTCGGTTTGTTTACATTCCACGCTCCTACCGCTGGGAAGGAAAACATATCGTACCATTCTTTTACCTTAACTTTACTATGGTCTAGTGACTCTAGTCCTTCCCTGTGTGTGTGTGTGTGTGTGTGTGTATTTTCTCCTATTCCTTCCCTACAGAGATCTCCAAGGGCATGTGTTTGAAGGGGTCACTATGGACTTCCCCCCCTTCATAGACTACACCAGGACACACACAAACCCCAGGGGCATCATCCTACCGAAGGACTCTATGGACACACGTATCCTGAAGGAGGCGGCCAGGATGTTGAACTTCTCTTACATCCTAAGGGAACCCTCTGATGGACTTTGGGGGTAATAGTAGTGGTGGTAGTGGTGGTAGTAGTGGTGTTAGTTGTAGTTTTAGTAGTAGTGGTGGTAGTAGTTGTAGTTTTAGTAGTGGTGGTAGTAGTAGTAGTAGTGGTAGTAATAATAGTAGTAATAATAGTAGTTGTAGCTTGTAGTAGTTATAGTAATGGAGTTACTGATATAGGAATACTAATAACATTTTAATATAAGATAATATTTATTTTCTCCTTCCCTCCTCTAGGTACCTAATTGACACGTACAACACACACACACACACATATATATATATACATACACACAAACACATACAATTAGCTATATAATACACTGTACTCGTTAGAAATGGAGACAACTAGACTTTAACCCCCTATTTTCTCCCCCCCCCCTCCATGCAGGTACCTAATTGACAACGGGTCTTGGACAGGTACAGTAGGGTGTGTAGAGAGGGACACACACACATATACACACATACATTTAGCTATATAATACACCTCCCCTACCCCCCAAGCCTGTCCCCCTTTTCCCACACACCCCAATCCCCTTCCAAGCCTGTCCCGTATTCCCACACACCCCTCCCCCCTCCCAAGCCTGTCCCCCTATTCCCGCACCCCTCAACCCCCCCACCCCAAGTTTGTTTCCTACTCCTACACCCCCCAAGCCTGTCCCCTACTCCCGCACCCCCTTAATTACTTCTCTGCCCCTCTTCTAGGTACCTACTAGACAACGGGTCTTGGACAGGTACAGTAGGGTGTGTAGAGAGAGGTGAGGCAGACTTCTCTATGATGTTATCCATTACCTGGGAGAGAACATATGCTGTACAATTCACCAGAGCTTATTATGTCGAACCTATGACATTTGTTGTGAGTAAACCTGGACCCCTTCCTCAATGGCAAGCACCTATTAAACCATTCTCATGTGAGTATATGTGTGTGTGTGTGTATGTGTGTGTGTGTGTGTGTGTGTGTGTGTATGTCATATGTGTGTGTGTATGTCATGTGTATGTTTATGTTATGTGAGTGTGTGTGTGTGTGTGTGTGTGTGTTTCCCAATAGCAGGCACCTATTAAACCATTCTCATGTGAGTGAGAGTGTGTGTGTGTGTGTGTGTGTGTGTGTGTGTGTGTGTGTGTGTGTGTGTCATATGTGTGTGTGTTTACGTCATGTGTGTGTTTACGTCATGTGTGTGTTTACGTCATGTGTATGTTTATGTTATGTGAGTGTGTGTGTGTGTGTGTGTGTGTGTGTGTGTTTCCCAATAGCAGACACCTATTAAACCATTCTCATGTGAGTGAGAGAGTGTGTGTGTGTGTGTGTGTGTGTGTGTGTGTAACAGTATATTCATTTACAGGGAAGAGTATGGGTGGCAGAGTGTGTGTGTATGTAACATAATGTGTGTGTATGTAATATGTGTGTGTGTGTGTAATGTCATATTAATTTTGCAGGGAAGGTGTGGATAGCAGTTCTGTTGAGTGTAGTAATGTCTGGTCCTACACTCTGGTTACTACTCCACCTCACTCCACACAACCACAACCAACCACCACAACTACAAGAAGGAATCAAATCAACCAATCACAACCAACTACAACCACAACCAACCAACAACATTACGTTAACCAAAGAATATGATGTGATGGTGGAAGAAGAGAGAGAAGGTGGTCGTCAATTAAGTTTCGGCACTATGGTTCTCTATATGACGGCTCCTATTTTTAGTGAACCGGTTCCTCTCTTCCCAAGGTTGGTGGATGTACAGTTGCCAAAAAAAGTATTGCGACAAATCTTGATGGAACTTTAACCATATTAATATCCACAACTATTTGTAGGGACTATAAGCATGTATAACAGAAAGAAATATACATATTCTTCTGTAATACATACTTATAAGCATGTATAATAGAAGGAAATATACATATCCTTCTGTAATACATACTTTTAATCCCTACAAACAACTATGGACATTAATATATTTAATGTAGTATCAATAGTTGTCGCAATACCTTTTTTGGCAACTGTACAGTCATGAGCACTAGTGAGTAAACAGGTGTACTTAGAAATACCTTATTTGAGACAGTAACTATATGAACCACAAGTTCGAACAAAATATGTGAGCTATATAGTCTTCTAAATTAACCTCTCAATGTTGACAATCATTTGTTTGGAAAATTTACTTGTTGTTGGAACTTGGAACTGTAGTGCCTTTCTATCTCTCCCTCTCTATATCTCTCTCACTCACTCACTCTCTTTCTCTCCCAAAAAAACAAAAAACAGTAGTATCTCTCATGTAAACAAAAATAGTAGTATTTCTCTTGTAAACAATAATAGTAGTATCTCTCTCATGTAAACAAAAATAGTAATACCCCTCTTTCTCTCGTATAAACAAAAAAAAAACAGAAGTACCCCTATCTCTCAGTAATACCCCTCCCTCTCTTAATCTCTCTCATTATCTAATATAAACAAAAATAGTAGTGTCTTTCTATCTCTCCCTCTGTCCCCCCCTCTCTCTCTCACTCACACTCCCTCTCTCATATACAGTAAACAAAATTAGAAGTACCTCTCTGATATAAATAAAAACTGGTCCCTCTGTTTCTCTCCCTCTATATCTTACTCTCTCTCTCTCTCTCTCTCTCTCTCTCTCTCTCTCTTACTCACTTCTCCTCACACTTTCTCTCACTCTACAGGTCGTCTCTCTCTCGCTCTCTCACTACAGGTCGTCAAGTGGTCGTGTGTTGTGTGGTGGGTGTTCTGTATACTCACCACAACACTATACAGAAGTAGTCTCATTTCTCTCCCTCTGTCCGCCCCCCCTCACTCTCTCTCTCTCTCTCTCACTCTACAGGTCGTCTCCCTCACTCTCTCTCTCCCACTACAGGTCGTCAAGTGGTCGTGTGTTGTGTGTTGTATGGTGGGTGTTCTGTATACTCACCACAACACTATACAGAAGTAGTCTCATTTCTCTCCCTCTGTCCGCCCCCCCTCACTCTCTCTCTCTCTCTCACTCTACAGGTCGTCTCCCTCACTCTCTCTCTCTCACTACAGGTCGTCAAGTGGTCGTGTGTTGTGTGTTGTATGGTGGGTGTTCTGTATACTCACCACAACATTATACAGAGGTAGTTTAATATCTCGCCTCACTGTACCAGCCCTCAGTCCTACGTTAGATACCTTGGAACAACTCGCCTCCAGTGATCATTATGAGTGGGGAATGTTGGACACGTATGGTTCTGGTTATCAACTCTTCAGGGCTTCAAAGGTTAAGTTAGGTTAGGTTAGTATAGGTTAGGATGGGGATGAGTTAGGTTAGGATAGGATAGATTAGGTTAGGTTAGTATAGGTTAGGATGGGGATGAGTTAGGTTAGGTTACGTTAGGTTAGGTTAGTATAGGTTAGGATGGGGATGAGTTAGGTTAGGATAGGATAGATTAGGTTAGGTTAAGTTAGGTTGGGGTTAGGTTAGGTTAGGTTAGTATAGGTTAGGATGGGAATGAGTTAGGTTAGGATAGGTTAGGTTAGGTTAAATTAGGTTGGGGTTAGGTTAGGTTAGGTTACGTTAGGTTAGGTTAGAATAGATTAGGGTTGGGTTGGTTTGGTTTGGTTTGGTTTGGTTTAGGTTGGGTTAGGTTAGATTAGGTTTGGTATAGATTAGCTTTGATTGGGGTTAGGTTATGTGTGTGTATGTGTAAATATAATCATTATATAAATTATATGTGTGTGTGTGTGTAAAAATAATGATGTGTATGTGTGTTTTCGCAGGTTCCAGTATACCAGGCACTATTCCAGGAGATGCAATACCACAACACTGACCATTCTATGCAACGAGTCTTGCAACAAAACTATGCCTTCATCTCATGGAAGACTTATTTCAGAAACCTAATTGCCAGAGATTACACAGACAAGAACGGTATTACCAAGGTTAGTAATAGTAGTGGTGGTAGTAGTAGTAGTAGTGGTAGTAGTGGTAGTAGTGGTAGCAGTAGTAGTAGTAGTAGTAGTAGTGGTAGTAGTAATGGTGGTAGTGGTAGTAATAGTAATGGTGGTGGTGTAGTAGTAGTGTTGGTAGTAGTAATAATGGTGGTAGTGGTGGTAGTTGTGGTGTTAGTAGTAGTGGTGTATTATGTCTTATAGTTGTGTTTCATACAGGGTTGTGGTGTATTATGTCTTATAGTTGTGTTTCATACAGGGTTGTGTGTGTTTTATGTATTATAGTTGTGTTTCATACAGTGTTGTGTGTGTATTATGTATTATAGTTGTGTTTCATACAGGGTTGTGTGTGTTTTACTCTGTACCCTTGACTGACGCTCATTGGTGGACCTTTAACTAATAAGTAACTAACTAATAAATAAATAATTAATAAATAAATAACTAATAACTAACTAACTAATAACTAACTAACTAATAACTAACTGACTAATACATAACTAACTAATAAATAACTAACTAATAACTAACTAACTAATAACTAACTGACTAATACATAACTAACTAATAAATAAATAACTAATAACTAACTAACTAATAACTAACTGACTAATACATAACTAACTAATAACTAACTAATAAATAACTAACTAATGTGTCCTTCCCCCCCCACTCCCCTTAGGTACACATGGCCAGAGTTGACTTCTTCCCCGGTGGTTTTGGTTGGGCTTTTCCCCCTGGTTCCCCTTACCTGGCCACGGTGGATGGTGTGTTACTGAGGCTTATAGAGTCAGGCCTTATAGACCAATGGATGGATGACCTTATTACACTCTCACCACTTCTACACCAATCACGGAAGGAGCAGAAGGTAAGTTTAGGTTGGTGCAGGAGTAAGGGACAGGCTTGGGGAGGATTGTTTTTTTTAGGGGGTGCGGATATAAGGGGCAGGCTTGAGGGGGGGGGGTCGGGAGGTGAGGGAATAGTAGGACAGGCTTGGGGAGGATTGTTTTTTTTAGGGGGTGCGGATATAAGGGGCAGGCTTGGGGGGGGGGGGGTCGGGAGGTTAGGGAATAGTAGGACAGGCTTGGGGGGGGGTTAGGGGTGTGTAAAATGCCTAACCCGCTATTCCCACACACCCCAAACCCTCATCACTTCTATACACCGATCACGGCAGGAGGAACAGGTAAATGAGGAGGGGGGATTGAGGGGGTGTGGGGGCAGGGGGACAGCTTGAAGGAGGTTTTGGGGCGGTGGGAATAGGGGGACAGACTTGAGGGGGGTTTTGAGGGGTGTGGGAATAGGGGGACAGACTTGAGGGGGGTTTTGGGGCGGTGGGAATAAGGGGACAGCTTGAAGGGGGTTTTGAGGGGTGTGGGAATAGGGGGACAGACTTGAGGGGGGTTTTGAGGGGTGTGGAAATAGGGGGTCAGGCTTGGGGTGTGTGGGAATAGGGGGACATCACTTCTACAGCGACCACAGCAAGAGGATTGATTGATAATTTGATGCCATAACATGGAGGTCATATAGCGCCAGAGAATGGTGCCTTGATTCCTCCAGAGTATGCCAGGAAACAAACAATAAAATGGTGTATTTCAAGCAACAACAACAGCAGCAACAACACTTGGAATAGTGTGGAGGAATCAGATAATCCAGATTTACCACTACCACCAACAACAAACACACACACCACACCTCACCATAAACAACACACACACACACAAAAAAAAAAAAAAAAAAAAAAAAAAAAATACTAGGCATAACATACAATACATCCATGATATTCAAAACACATCACGACCATTAAAAACAAATGCATGAATAGACTTAAAGCTCTCAATTCCTTTGCCAGCACAACATTTGGACATAACAAAGAATCCACAATTACCGTATACATACACTATATTATTTGATCAGTGATGAATTATGCAAGCCCTGCCTGGGCTTCAAATCTCGCTGAGACTCAACACAACACACTTCAAACCATACAGAACAGAGCCCTAAAAACAATCACAGGCTGCACAGCTACCACACCTACAGACACACACACACTTCAAACCATGCAGAACAGAGCCCTAAAAACAATCACAGACCAAACAGCTACCAGACCTACAGACACACACACACTTCAAACCATGCAGAACAGAGCCCTAAAAACAATCACAGACCAAACAGCTACCAGACCTACAGACCACCTACACCATGAAACCAAAGTCCTCAAAATCAAGGATCATCTTGACATGAGAAGCACACAAACACTTGCTGCAGCCTCCACAAACCCATAACACCCACTACACTACATGGCACAACACCCCCCCACACACACACATAATCTCTTGCTGCAGCCTCCACACACACACTACACTACATGACACAACACACACACATGACAAGGAACATTTAAACAACACCTAGTGCACGATACCATACACAAATACTATCATCTCTTACACCATGCCCACCCCAAACCAATCTCCAAAATCACATCCATACTCCAATCATTCATCAATCCATCCAAACACTCAAAAACAACACACAGCTGCATGCTGACATCCATCCATCTGAATCCTCCCTTCCCCGTGGGGACAGAGTCCACCTGGCCAGGCTGTGAAGTGGCCACCATCCGGCCCTTATGACATATTACAAGAAGCTGAATGGAACCATTATAGATGTGTGTCCAGGATGTAACACAGTACCATATTATATTACACACATTATTGAACACTGCAATACACACAAACACACTCACCAACAACACAACATACACATATATACACACATCTATGTAACACAACACCACATTCTATTACACACATTATTGAAGACTGCAATACACACAAACACACTCACTAACAACACAACATACACTCTCTGAGGGCACTGTGGGAAAGCCCGGTTCAGGCCATGGCCTTCCTCAGGAGCTCGGGGCTGCTCCGCCAGACAGCTTGAGAAACTTCAACAACAACAACAACAACAAACAAACAATAGCAAACAACAACACTGTACAATATATATGGCCTCTAGATCAATTACAATCGTTAAATTAATTAAATATTACTCCTAAATAAATTATAACCCCCTCCTTCACCCCTAGTTTAATTATATATACTGTAACCCCTAAATTAATTAATCATAACCCCTAAATTAATTATATATAACCCCTAAATTAAATATAAACCCTAGATTAATTATCTATAACCCCTCGTTCAGGATATGGTTAAGGAGACAACAGCAACAACAACAACAGATGATACAAGGACCCGTTCTGCCGAGCCCTTCACTGTGTTTCACCTACAGGGTATTTTCTTCATAATGCTTGGTGGCTTTATACTTGCTGTAATCACCTTCATGGCAGAGCTTACAGTAGGCACACGCTCTTTGTAAAAAGGTCCTGTATTTTTCATGTATTCTGATGCTACGTTTTCCTGTAATTTTCCTGTATTCTGATGCTGAATTGTCCTGTAATATTCTTGTATTCTGATGCTACGTTTTCCTGTAATTTTCCTGTATTCTGATGCTGAATTGTCCTGTATTCTCATTATTGTATTCTCATGCTAAATTGTCCTGTATTTTACATATATTCTGATGCTAAATTGTCCTGTAATATTCTTGTATTCTCATGCTAAATTATCCTGTAATATTTTTGTATTCTGATGGTAAATGGTCCTGTATTTTACATGTATTCGGATGCTAAATTTTCATGTAATCTTCCTGTATTTTGATGCTAAATTGTCCTGTATTCTGATGCTAAATTGTCCTGTATTCTGATGCTAAATTGTCCTGTATTTTGATGCTAATTTGTCCTGTATTTTTACTCTATTCTAATGCTAAATTAATCCTTTATATATTAACCTTGCAAATAAAAATACACAGAGATCACATACATTTAAATATTAACCTAAGCAAAACTACTTTATATTGGTAGAAAAAATATATAAATAAAAAATAATAATAATAAAATAAGAAAAAAATAATAATACAAAAAAATATATATATATATATAATAAATAATAATAAAAAAAAAATAAAAAAAATAAAATAATTATAACAAAATAAAAATAATAATAGTAAAAAAATAAAAATAATAATAAAACAATTAATAATTATAAAGTTAAAAAATAATAATGATAATAAAGAATGGTAGTGGGAAATACAGACACTTATAATATGTCTAGATTGTAATGTATTTACCACAATGTTATTCAGCTACAGTTTGTTAGTTTGTTTGTTCACTTTAATTATTAAGGCACACACTCTATATATATTGTCCTGTATTCTGATGCTAAATTGTCCTGTAATTGTCCTGTATTCTAATGCCAAAATTGTCCTGTATTCTTATGCTATATTGTCCTTTATTTTGATGCTAAATTGTCCTGTATTTTGATGGTAAATTGTCCTGTATTTTGATACTAAATTGTCCTGTAATTTTTTTCAACTAGAGGTCAATAAATTTCTGCAACACACATCTTCTCAAGTCGTCAAACTGTCGAGGTTAGGTTAGCTTTGCAAATCATAATTATCACAAATTTTATTCAACTAAAGTTAACTAGAGTTCGACAAAATTCCGCACATCTATTTTCAAATCGTCAAACTTTTTAGGTTAGGTTACGTTTACAAATTATAATTATCACAAATTGTATTCAACTAGAGATTGTTAAAATTCCGCACATCTATATTTAAGTCATCAAACTATTTCGGTTAGGTTAGGTTTGCAAATTATAATTATCACAAATCTCATTCAACTAAAGTTCGACAAAGTTCCGCACATCTATATTCAAATCGTCAAATTGTTGTGTGGTGTGTACGGCTCTGATTGCACGGTACAGGGCATGTGGAGGGAGGCGTCTTGTTAGTAAATACATAGCCCAGTTCACCATCAGCATGAAGAGGAAGACGAGAGCATTGTGACAGCAGAATATTACCGTCACAATCATCATGTTTCTCAGTCCGTGTTGGTCCCACTTCTCCATGCCCGCTGGTGGGTAGAGGAGGATGCCAACGTATATCAGCTATGTGCCCTATTGTGAGGAGGGAGAGAGAGAGGGTAAATTAGAGTCGTGTTACTGTAATGTAGTGTATCTCTCTCTGTTGTGGGGAGAGAGAGAGGGTAAATTACAGTCGTGTTACTGTAGTGTGTGTATGTGTTTCTCTCTCTCTGTTAGTAGTTGTGGGGAGAGAGAGAGGGTAAATTAGAGTCGTGTTACTGTAGTGTGTGTGTCTCTCTCTCTGTCAGTTGTTGTGGGGAGGGAGAGAGAGAGAGAGGGTAAATTAGAGTCGTGTTACTGTAGTGTAGTGTATCTCTCTCTGTAGTTGTGGGGAGAGAGAGAGTGTAAATTACAGTCGTGTTACTGTAGTGTAGTGTATCTCTCTCTGTTGTGTGGAGAGAGAGAGAGTGGTTAAATTAAAATCGTGTTACTGTAGTGTAGTGTATCTCTCTCTGTTGTGGGGAGGGAGAGAGAGAGAGAGAGAGGGTAAATTAAAGTCATGTTACTGTAGTGTGTGTGTCTCTCTCTCTCTCTCTCTCTCTCTCTCTCTCCATACACATAGCAGGAAATAAATTTATATTTAATTAATTTATACCAGTTGAGGAGAGAGAGTTACAAAATATAAATGATTAGATTCAAGAGTCTTTCAAACTGCTACAAAATGGATTCCTTTCTTACTTGTATCTATCTATCTATCTATTGTTTATTCTATCTATCTATCTACCTATCTATCTATCTATAGCTCTCACACTTCACTGAGAGAGACAGAGAAATAGAAAAAGAGAAACAGAGACAGAGAAAAAGAGACAAAGAAAGAAAAAGAGAGAGAGACACAGAGACAGACACACATACACACATTACACAACATTACACACACAAACATAACATTACACACACACACACTAAACTCACCTGCAACAGTACAAAATAACACCTTACTAGTGCTACCACCACACTACTCCTACACACACTCTCTGCTGCCACTGCCACTGCCACTAGCCCCTGGCTAGTACAGTGGTAACGCGCCTGCCTTGCATCCGTGAGTTCGGCAGATGGAGCCTCGCCCAGGCCCGAGAGTTAAAACTGTTTACTGGGGGGTTACTGCCATGGCTGGACACCATGGTGGGGAGTTGGGCTTGCCTGGCTGACGTTCAGGAGAGTGTCTCATCAGAGACAGATACCTGAACTAAAACCCTGCAACTTTAACTTTAACACACCCACACTCTGTATAATTATACCAACAGCATGTCCACCTGAAAAAAAAAAAAATAATAATAGTAATAATAATGATAATAATAATAATAATAATGGTCATATAATTAATAATAGTAATAATAGTGGTAATGATGATGATCATAGTAATAATAATAATAATAATAATGACAATACAGTACGGTAATTATAATAATAGCAATAACACCCCCCACACACACACACCTCCACACAGACACACCCTTTCCCCTCCCCCTTCCCCTCACACACACATACACACACACACCTGTACGTCCATAGGTGTACGTGCTTGTAGATGGTAAACAAACACAAGTGCCTCCATAGTAAACATAATGACACAACACGTCCATTAATTACTCCATTAACTCCAAAGAAGATGTTGATGGTGAGGTGTTGAATGTTCACTAAGTTCACTATTTGTCCATTCTCAAAGACCGTTGTTAGTTCACCTATGAGAAGAGCGGAGATTATTATTAGTTAGATTATTATTATTATTATTATTATTGTTATTATTATTTTGAGGTAACAGCCACAATGAATTAAATACTGTATCCACTGACACCTTCCTACCAATAATGACAATGACAAATTTAATTAATCCCTCTACTGGCAGGTGGGCTAAACACAAACAAGTATATAAAGAAATTTAATAACATATGGCTGTTTTCGGGATGTCCGTTGGGTTGACTGGAATCTGGTGGAATGCCTTGACTAGGTCAGTCCCCAAGAAAAATGGAGAAATCAGACCATGTGGAGACTATTGAGCACTCAACTCTCGCACCGCCTTGGACAGGTATCCCATACCGAACATCCAAGAGTTCTCATCACAGCTTGCTGGCTGCACTACATTCTCTAGGATTGACCTAGTCGAGGCATTCCACCAGATTCCAGTCAACCCAACGGACATCCAGAAAACAGCCATCGTAACCCCGTTTGGCTTGTTTGAGTACATCAGGATGCCATTTGGTTTGAAAAATGCAGCCCAGACTTTCCAACGCTTTATAGAAGTTGTGCGAGGCCTACCTTTCTGCTTTGCATATATTGATGACCTACTCATCGCCAGCCATGACGAAGATTTTCATCGACGACACCTTGAGCAAGTTTTCACCCGTCTACGCGACTATGGCATCCAGATCAACATTGGCAAATCAGAGTTTGGCTCCTCGTCAATCGATTTTGTTGGTGACACAGTGTCTTCAGCAGGCGTCACTCCACTTCAGTCAAAGTCTGACACAATCCAATAATTTCCAAAGCCATCAACCCAGCGCCAGCTGAAAAAGTTCCTAGGGATGATAAATTTCTACAACCGCTTCATCCCAAACTGCTCACACATTCTTCAGCCACTGTATACCATGATAAAACCATGCAAGAAAGGTCAATCCATCAAACCTGATTGGATTTCAGAAGCTGAAAATGCGTTCATTGCAGCAAAAAAGGCACTAAGCGAGGTAGCTGCCCTAAGTTACCCCACTCCAGATGCCAAGACCTCCATCTCTACAGACGCATCAGGTATTGGTATTGGCGCGGTCTTACAGCAATACATAGATGGAAGCTGGAAGCCTATCACCTTCTTCTCCAAAAAGCTTAGCAAAACTGAAATGAAATACAGTGTATTCGACCGAGAGCTTCTAGCAATCTACAAGGCAATCAAACGTTTCCAGTATTTTATTGAAGGTAGAAAATTCCACATCTACACAGATCATAAGCCTCTAACAACTATACTAGCAGCGATACCCGACGTTGTCCGGGGATCTATCTATCAATCTATCTATATCTATCTCTCTCTCTCTATATATATATCTCTCTATATATCTATCTATATATATATATATCTATATCTATATCTATCTATATATCTATCTATATCTCTTTATATATATCTCTATATATCTATCTATATATCTATCTATATCTATCTGTATCTATCTATCTATCTATATCTATCTATCTCTCTATCTATATCAATCTCTCTATCATATCTATCTTTCTATCTATCTATCTCTCTATCTCTCTATCTATTTATCTCTATCCATCAATTTCTCTATCTCTCTATTTCTCTATCTCTGTATCTATCTATCTATCTATCTATATCTATCTATCTATCTATATCTATCTATCTATCTATCTATCTCTGTATCTATATCTCTCTATCTATAACTATCTCTCTGTCTATATCTATCTCTCTGTCACGGTTTGATCCGTGATCACAACGTAACTTACGTAAGTAGTAGGATGCTATATATTATATATATATTAACAAAAGGACACCACGTGTGGGGAATGTTCTATAAGGCATGGAACAGTGGTATTTTCCTCAGTCAGGAAGACAAAGACACAGAAATTTGAAAATAAAGGAGTGCTGGTACCTGGTAATTAAGAAAGGTCCTGTCATGTGAGGTCAGGTGAGGTCGAGTACCCACTCACTCCATCCCGTGTCTGGAGTCATTGCTACAAAATTTGCATTAATAATTATGCTATGGGGGCATCTATTACTTATTAAAATTGATTTGAAGTGGAAGGGAATCATTTGCAAGCAGTTGCATGTTATGGGAAAAGTGATTTGCATGTATAACTAGGTATGAGTGACAACATGTAAACGTAGTCAAGGACTAGGCCATACGAACACGTAGATATTGGACAGTCTTGATGAGTCAACTCGCCAGGTAGAGAAAAGGTAGAAATGGGGAGGGTCAGAAGGGTAATTATCCCACCACCCTTGTCCTGATTTTGAGAAATATATTTAGTTGGTATAGTACACTCCACGAAGCAACACGTCGTATCCAGCTCTCCTTGCCTTGCTTGGGGCCTATAGTTTTAACGTAACGTCGAAATTGTTTAATTACTTTTTCACAAGACTTATTGTTAATTAACTCACTATTCATTCGCTAGACGAGAATCAGTAAGGTGTCATTATAAAGGTGAGGAGAGGGCTGGCTGGAATTACGAGTGTGTGTGTGTACAAGGGACGAGTGTGATTGACATTGAAATATACCAACTGGGTTGCTTGATTTCCATTACTATTACGATAACGTAATTACCGTCTCCTGTGTGTGCGAGGGGAAGTGCTAGCTCGTGATAAATATATTAAAGTAAAGTAATATTACTGTCCACGTGTACTTCGAGCGACCGAGGAAGCACGTGTGGAGAGGAGCGACGAGGAGTAAGTACCGTACGTATATAGCTATCTATTGGAGCGTGAACGGAAGTGTGTGTGTGTGATTATTTTATGATTGAATTTAATTATTCATTTTGTTGGCTTGGAATTTATTAATAAATAGAGAAATTGTCATTTTTTGTTGTAATTGACCATTATTGCATGCTCTATAATCATACATATATAGCAGGACGAACCCAGAAATAAATCTATTGTGTTGGAAGGAAGGATACAGGGATATAACTCTGGGTAACTCGCTGCAGCCAACCAACGAGATTACATATTTCCAGCAAGGTAAGCTTTGGTAATTTATTATAAAGCCACATTCATTGATATCTATCAGTCCACCCCCACATAATTGGCGCCCGAACAGGGACCTGCTCTTTGTATTAATTCCAGTCACACACGCGCACACCTTCACGAGTAGATAGATTACGGTTGTCCAGGAATTAAGGCAAAGGAAACAATAGAAAATATTTTAATATGTATACCGTAGCCGAATTAATGGAGGAAGCCCGAAGCTTGGGATATACAGATACGGTCGAGATTCGACAGTACGTAGAGCGTCGTCAAGAGGATGACAGGCTCGAAAGGTTGAGTCAGAGAGAGGCTGAAAAGGAACAGAGAGAGGCTGAAAAGGAACAGAGAGAGGCAGAAGAGAGAGAGAGAGCGCATGAAAGAGAAAGATGGGCACACGAGCAGAAAATGGTGGAACTGCAAGCACAGGCGAATAGTAGTCAAAGCAGTATTGCAAGCCCGACTACAGTAACCCCGAGACTACAACTGGCGAAGTATGTAGAGGGAGACGAAATTGAACCGTTTATTGAGCGATTCGAGATGCTTGCAGACACATACGTCTTTGGTGACGATGTGAAGAAAATAGAGTTCCTTAACCTGTTCGATGGTAAAAGCCTTAGTATCCTCTACCGACTCGATCCTGACACCAGGAATTATGCGAGCATGAAAAAAGCTCTGTTGCAAGCATATGGGGTGACGGTCGATGATGCACGGAAGCAGTTTTTGAGTGCTTCCTTGCAAGATAAAGAGACCGTTGCACAGTTCAGTGCACGTCTCGCTAGCCACCTGGATCAGTGGTTAGATAAGGCCGAAACACCCAAGACGTTGGAGGGGATAAAGGACTTGTTGCTTCGCACGCAACTAGAGAAGTCGTGTCCTCCAGAATTGTCGGCTCAACTCAAAACCCATAAGGTGAAGGAGTTAGCGACAATGGTAGAAATGTCGGATGCACATTTTACCGCATACGGTTACCACACGCGGGTTCAGTCGAGTAAGAAAATTAATCAGTCAAGTAAGCCTTCCCAGAACTCTGCTGGTTCATATAATCGGTCGAGTAACAATAATTCACAGCAGCAGAGTCAGGTTGTACGTCAGCAACCAAATCCTCACTTTAATCACGCCCAGAAACAAGGCAATAATAAGTATTCTCAGCAGTTGAATCAGTACCGTTACCAAGGGAAAGGTAATGGGAAGAATTATAATAATCATGGTGGAAATAAAGGTTATTATCAGCGATCGGCAGCTGCTACGTATGCGTATAGTGAGCCGCAGCATCCAGTCGTGTCGGTTCAACCTCGGGTAGAACCACGAGTGTCTCAGGTGGGGTGTGAACCTCATCAATCATGACTTAGTGCTACAGGAATCTCGAAAGGTAAGTCTGGCTTTCTTATTTGTCCCGGAATTGTTAACGGGATATCTGTTGAAGTCTTTCGAGATAATGGTTCGTCAGGTTGTTGTGTTGCTGATGGGTTGGTGGATGATAAGGATTTTACTGGTGAGCAGGTAACTATCACTATGATTGATGGTACCAGGAGGTTGTATCCACTTGCTAAGGTTGCAGTGGAAAGTCCATTTTTCACAGGCCAGGTAGTTGCAGCTGTCATGCAAAATCCTGTGTCAGATTTGGTAATAGGGAATATTCCAGGGGTGAAGAATTCCTGTTCAGTAGAAGTTTCCACTCAGACTAGTGCAGCTGCTGTAACTAGGGGTATGGCTCATGCAAAGAAAACAGTTGTTCCACTTCAAGTGGCAACGGCCGCCGATCTCATTAATTGCGAGGATGTAGTTGCAGAACAAGCAAGTGACCCTTCATTGTCACTTGTTCGCAAACAGGCACTTGAGGGTGATAGTAGTGATCGACATGGGATAGTGACCAGTTACGTTAGGAAGAGGAACAGATTTTACCGTCGCACAGTAAACCCCGAGGGGGAAGAGGGGTTGCAATTTCTCGTACCAGAGAAATATAGACGGGCTGTATTCGTCTTGGGTCATCATGCTACGTTGGGGGGCCATATGGGGAGGAAGAAGACAGTGGATAGGATTCAGGCTCATTTTTATTGGCCAGGTATGGGAAGTGAGATAGGTAGAATGTTGAGGTCATGTGACGTTTGTCAGAAAACGTGTGATCGGGGTCGGGTTAAGCCCGCACCTCTTAAGCCACTACCGCTTATCTCAGAATCATTTGAGAGGGTAGCGGTTGATATTGTTGGACCGATTATTCCGAGGGCTACGGACGGTGCCAAATACATTCTTACTTGTGTAGATTTCGCGACTAGATGGCCTGAAGCAGTACCTATGCGAGATATAGAAGCCACTACAGTGGCTGAAGCCTTGTTGGATATATTCTGTCGTGTCGGCATACCGAAGCAGGTATTGTCAGACCGTGGTAGTCAATTTACCTCGGCCATGATGGAGGAGTTGTGGAGGTTATTCTCAGTTAAGGGGTTGAGGACAACACCTTATCATCCAATGTGTAATGGTTTGTGTGAGAGATTTAATGGTACTCTCAAAAAGATGTTGAGGAGGATGGCGGTAGAACAACCTAGGGAATGGCCCAGGTATATCTCGCCACTACTGTTCGCGTATCGCGAGGCACCTCAGGCATCGTTGCAATTTAGTCCATTCGAGTTAGTGTATGGTAAACCTGCTCGAGGACCACTTCAAGTTCTAAGGGAACTGTGGGACGATGAGGAATCGGATCCCGTGGTGAAAACCACCTATTCTTACGTAATTGATCTGGCGGAACGATTACAGCAAACTTGTGAGATTGCAAAGCAGGAGTTAGCTAAGGCAAAAGAGCTTCAGAAGTCCTACTACGATAGGAAAACTAAGCTCCGAACTCTACAGGTAGGGGGAGAATGTCTTGTCTTGTTACCAACGGCTCATAATAAGTTGTTGGCTCAGTGGAAGGGTCCTTTTGAAGTAGTTAAAAGGGTGAATGACCTTAACTACATAGTTAAAATCAAGGGTGAAGCCAAGCGGTTTCATATTAATATGCTTAAGGAGTATTATACCACTCAACAGGGTTGTACTTCTATTGTTGGGGCAGGCGGTTATAACATCACCTCAGAACAGAGTGAAGTGTTAAGCCTAGTCCGGGGTCAATTTTGCTCAGCTGTAGGTATGGTTAGTGCTGCTGTGGTAATCCCCGAGGGTGAAGAGGGATATACTCCGCAGACGACTGAAACTCGTCAAGGCGAGACAGTGGCTCAGGTTTTTGTTTCGGAGAAATTAAGTCCAGACCAGTTTGCAAGAGTCAACACGGTACTGGCAAAATATTCACGTGTGTTCTCTGACAGTCCAGCTGTTGCTAACGTTGACTGTCATGAGATTCAGCTTACAAGCGACACACCAGTGAGGGCTAAACCATATCCTATTCCTGTACGGTTGATTGATACAGTACGTAAGGAAATTGATGACATGGAGGCAGCTGGTTTTATTGAGAGGTCGGACTCGTCTTATTCTAGCCCTATTGTTGTGGTTAGGAAGAAGGATGGCGGGGTACGAATCTGCGGTGACTATAGGCGTGTCAACGCTGTTACTAGGGTCGATGCTGAGCCAATGTGTGACCAGCAAGAGATCTTTGCTAGGATTAGCAACTCTAGGATATTTTCTAAGATGGACTTAGCTAAGGGTTTCTTTCAAATACCGCTGGAGAAACGAAGCCGCCTTATTACGGCTATATCCACGCCAAACGGACTGTATCAGTTCAAGGTACTACCTTTTGGGCTCACTAATTCTCCCGCCGTGTTTAACCGTGTGATGCGGCAGGTATTGCATGGTATTGAAGGGGTTGAAGCTTTTGTTGATGATGTTCTCGTGCACTCAACCACGTTTGAGGAGCACATTGTTATATTGCAAGCTGTCTTGCAACGGCTGCGAGAATATAACATGACTGTAAAACCATCTAAGTGTGAATTGTTTCAGCAGGAGGTACAATTCTTGGGTCACACTGTAGGTGGGGGACGCTGTGGGTGCCAGAATGACAAGATAAAGAAAATCAAGGATGCATCACGACCTACCACGAAGAAGCAGGTACGGTCGTTCTTGGGTCTTACTGGTTATTACCGTAAGTTTATACCAAACTTTTCTGTCATTGCACATCCACTCAGTGAACTGTTAAGGAAGAACGCTCCTAATAAGGTATCATGGGAATCAGAGCAAGAAGAAGCATTCGTTTCACTCAAGAATCTTCTTTGCAAGGAACCGATTTTGCAATTGCCTGACAACCAACGTCCATTTATACTTAGGACTGACGCGAGCCAGTACGGTCTCGGCGCTGTCTTATTTCAGGAGAAGGATGGGGAAGTATTTCCAGTTGCTTATCACAGTCGTAAGCTGAAGCCTGCCGAAGCAAACTACAGTACTGTGGAAAAGGAACTTCTGGCAGTAGTAGAAGGTATAAAGAAATACTATTACTACTTATATGGCGATAATTTTGTGCTAGAAACTGATCACATGCCTCTGGAGAGTTTGCGCACGTCAAAGAACGCCAACGCACGACTTATGCGTTGGGCTCTGTACTTGCAACAGTTTAATTTCACTGTGAAGTATATAAAGGGAAGTGCTAACGTTGGGGCAGACCTTATGTCACGGTTACTTGAGGGAAAATTGAGCGAGTAATTAATTATTGGTTATGATTAGGATTCAAATTACTCGTTTTATTATTTATCTTCGAGTGCAACGAGCACAATCCCTTTATCCAAACTCAGATTTGGGGTTCACCTCGGTCTGACGTTTGTATATTGCATTGGGTCTTCCAAGACTTGGGTTCCAGCGGTTATCCCTGACTCTAGTCTTGGATGATTAATTAATATATATATTGCCTTACAGGAATTGATGGCAGTTGGATGGTCTCCAGAATAATTTTTTGCATTTTTATTATTACATATTATGTAACAATGACACAATGTATTACATACACCACACTTATATATTGTTTAAATGTGTACTATTGGTACTAGACATTACCAGGTATAATTATTCTTGCCACGGAGTTTCTCCTTAGATTTTAAAGTTAAAGTAACTGTTAGGAGTTTTTCACTCATTGGCAAAAATAAACACTTAACTGGTATTAAGTCATGACACATACAAGAATGAGTGAAGTGTGAGTGAGTTATTATTGTAATAGTTATACATGCAAAGGCGTCATTACCACTTCATTATTTTATTAAACATTGCATAGAGCAATGTCTCTTCTGTGTGTGCGAATGTCACGGTTTGATCCGTGATCACAACGTAACTTACGTAAGTAGTAGGATGCTATATATTATATATATATTAACAAAAGGACACCACGTGTGGGGAATGTTCTATAAGGCATGGAACAGTGGTATTTTCCTCAGTCAGGAAGACAAAGACACAGAAATTTGAAAATAAAGGAGTGCTGGTACCTGGTAATTAAGAAAGGTCCTGTCATGTGAGGTCAGGTGAGGTCGAGTACCCACTCACTCCATCCCGTGTCTGGAGTCATTGCTACAAAATTTGCATTAATAATTATGCTATGGGGGCATCTATTACTTATTAAAATTGATTTGAAGTGGAAGGGAATCATTTGCAAGCAGTTGCATGTTATGGGAAAAGTGATTTGCATGTATAACTAGGTATGAGTGACAACATGTAAACGTAGTCAAGGACTAGGCCATACGAACACGTAGATATTGGACAGTCTTGATGAGTCAACTCGCCAGGTAGAGAAAAGGTAGAAATGGGGAGGGTCAGAAGGGTAATTATCCCACCACCCTTGTCCTGATTTTGAGAAATATATTTAGTTGGTATAGTACACTCCACGAAGCAACACGTCGTATCCAGCTCTCCTTGCCTTGCTTGGGGCCTATAGTTTTAACGTAACGTCGAAATTGTTTAATTACTTTTTCACAAGACTTATTGTTAATTAACTCACTATTCATTCGCTAGACGAGAATCAGTAAGGTGTCATTATAAAGGTGAGGAGAGGGCTGGCTGGAATTACGAGTGTGTGTGTGTACAAGGGACGAGTGTGATTGACATTGAAATATACCAACTGGGTTGCTTGATTTCCATTACTATTACGATAACGTAATTACCGTCTCCTGTGTGTGCGAGGGGAAGTGCTAGCTCGTGATAAATATATTAAAGTAAAGTAATATTACTGTCCACGTGTACTTCGAGCGACCGAGGAAGCACGTGTGGAGAGGAGCGACGAGGAGTAAGTACCGTACGTATATAGCTATCTATTGGAGCGTGAACGGAAGTGTGTGTGTGTGATTATTTTATGATTGAATTTAATTATTCATTTTGTTGGCTTGGAATTTATTAATAAATAGAGAAATTGTCATTTTTTGTTGTAATTGACCATTATTGCATGCTCTATAATCATACATATATAGCAGGACGAACCCAGAAATAAATCTATTGTGTTGGAAGGAAGGATACAGGGATATAACTCTGGGTAACTCGCTGCAGCCAACCAACGAGATTACATATTTCCAGCAAGGTAAGCTTTGGTAATTTATTATAAAGCCACATTCATTGATATCTATCAGTCCACCCCCACACTCTCTATCTATATCTATCTATCTATCTCTCTTTTTATATATCTATCTCTATCTATCTATCTCTATCTATCTATTTCTCTATCTCTCTATCTATCTATTTCTCTATCTATCTATTTCTCTATCTCTCTATCTATCTATTTCTCTATCTCTCTATCTATCTCTTTATCTATCTATCTCTATCTATATCTATCTATCTCTCTCTATCTATATCTATCTATCAATCTATATCTATCTCTATCTATCCATCTCTCTATCTATCTATCTCTCTATCTCTCTATCTATCTATCTCTCTATCTCTATCTATCTTTCTCTCTCTATCTATCTATCTATCAATATATCTATCTATCTATCTTTCTATCTATCTCTCTATCTCTCTAGAGATAGAGAGAGTGTGTGTGTGTGTATGTGTGTGTGTGGAAGAGAGAGAGAGAGAGAGAGAGAGAGAGAGAGAGCATGTGGTTTTCTGTCGGTTTTCTTTGATTGTTTCAGGGGATGTTATTTTATTTATTTTTGGAGGACTTTGACGCTCTTGTCATACGCTTTTGCGTACACCTAGGAGGCTCCCGTTTTCAGTTCCTGATGTGTAAATTCAAGCTCTTTCATTCTGTAAGAATTTTTTTTGCCTACATGAAAGTTGAAAATTTACAAAATTGATCCCTGAAGTAGGCTGGGGATGAAAGAAATAAGAAAAAAAGTCGTTTTTAAGGGGTTAATCATTGAAAAAAATAAAAAATATAAGGCCAAGACACTCTCCAGGTTTTAGCGATAAAACGTATATAAACATTATTACTCTAGGTGAAAGGATGAGCGCGTGCATAGCGGCTAAACAGACAGACGGACAGACAGACGGAGTGTTTTATATATTAGATATCTAAATGAAGATACTCTGTTTGTGTGTCATGCTATACAAATTGTCATGTGACCACCTACAGTGCCAGGAATTCACACACGGAAAGTGGACGTACACGAGGGGGGACAGAGGATATTTTTGTCACAAAAAACACCCCACTAATTATTTAATTACACATACCTGTACTTCACTTTTATCGTACGCCTGGCAATCCACTTGGTTTGTTTACATTCCAACCGCTGGGAAGGAAAAAATATCATACCATACATAGCACGGGACGGGTACACGTGTGGTCTTCATTGAATGCAAACATGGACGATAAATCAAGCCTATGGTAGTCTTTCCTCTTTTCTTCTTCAAAACTATTAATTACAAGGACCAATGCAGTCAAACTAGTCATTATCATCCACAAGATTCATGTTGTTTATGTTTTGTGGCGGTGGTGGTGTGACTCATCTGGTATACAAAGGACTAGCCCGCGGCCCCGCGGTAGTGTGATAGCTACTGCCCAACCATTCCTGGTACCTCATTCCTCCAGTCCCACAAAATCCTTTTACGCGGTGATAGTGTGATACCCCCCCTTATTAATTAATCACACTAGCACCGCGTATGAGGTACACGTGGGACTGGCGGAATAAGGAACCAGGAATGGATGGCCAATAGCAATCACACTGGTGCGGGCTACGTGGGGCTAAAAACACTGAGTCACGGGAGTCTTGATGTAAATACAGCAAAATATTGACATCGTATATTCTACTTTAATTGTGTTTTTTGTTGTTTCTCGATAATATTTGTATTGCATAAATGTTTTCTGATATTATTCCACCTTTTTTGCTTAGAATTAATGTATATAAATATATTATTTATTGACTTGATTCTGTATACGAGGAATGGTCTTGGCTAGGGTATCCATTCCATCTTTGTCCCACGAATGTCGCCGCGATTCCTCGTTCACAGAATGGTATTCCGCCAGTCCCGCGTGTACCTCGTAAGCGGTGCTAGTGTGATACCCCCTTAATTAAGGTAAGGTAAGGTTAGGTTAGGTTAGGTTAGGTAATGTAAAGTTAGGTAAGATAAGGTTAGGTAAGGTAAGGTAAGGTAATGAGTGATTTTGTCTCAAACACACATACACTCAATCTCTCCCTCTAACACACACACATTCTCTCTCTCTCTTTCTTTATCTCTAACACACACACACATTCTCTCTCTCTCTCTCTCTCTCTCTCTCTCTCTCTCTCTCACTAATATAATAAAAAAAATATATTATCCCTACATTATAAAACTATTTTAATGTTATTTTAATACGTGTGTTTGTGTTAGACAGAGAGGGAGGGAAAATGTGTGTGAAAGAGGGAGACTGTGTGTGTGTGTGTTAGAGAGAGAGAGAGAGAGAGAGAGAGAGAGAGAGAGAGAGAATGTGTGTGTGTGTGAGAGAGAGAGAGAGAGAGAGAGAATGTGTGTGTGAGAGAGAGGGAGAGAGAATGTGTGTGTGTGTATGAGTGTGTATGTGTATGTATGTGTGTGTGTGTGTATGTATGTATGTTAGAGAGAGAGAGAGAGAGAGAGAGAGAGAGAGAGAAGCAGGTAGCTGGGATGCAGGGTGAGCCTCCCTTCACTGAGTGTCACTCGTGTGGAGCGCCTCGTGCTAACAACACCATAGAGCACTATTGTCTGGCCTGCCCCACTGTCCGACACTTACTGGAAGTTACTGCCCCAGGGCCTGCCACTTGATGTGGTTTGTTGACACTTGCTGAACCATCCTGTAGGTTTTGGAGGAGCTTCTGGTACGCCATTCTCGTTTTGGTGGATTTAATTAAGTAGGTCATTATGTAAATATTTGTCTGAGTGCTTGTGCTTCATTCAGTTATTTTTTCATGATGTGTGTGTGTGTGTGTAGTAATTTGCTTTTCATGGGTTCTGCCTCTTGATTGACGCTACAGTACAATAAAAAAAAAAAAAGAGAGGGAGAGAGAATGAATGTGTGTGTGAGAGAGAGAGAGAGTAATAATAATAATGATAATTTTATTTTCCACCAATAGTGGTTATTCTTGTTACAGTTATATACTTGTACAATATATGTAATGACAAAAATAGAACAATGCAATTATTTACAAAAAAATGGTAAATAAAATATTGAGGAACAGGTTAGGAATAAGGATAAATAGGGATGGGCAGGTACAGATGTGTCGGGAGGGAAAGGGATGGGAGAGGGGAAGGATAGGCTTAGAAGCGGTCAGGTAGAGGGTGAGGCTTGGGGAAGATGAGGTGTATGAATGTCAGAAATATGAGTAGAGATAATACAAGGAAATGAAGCACAAGTATATGCTACCTTCATGGCATATATGGTATTACTATTTATTATCAATAAGTGCATTCTGAAGGCTATTTTCAAATGTAGTTAAGGAATGTTTACATTTTACATCTTGGGGAAACCCATTACATAATTTTGATCCCCTTACTAGTAATGACCTGGCGCCTGTATCTGTGTTGGTCTTAGGAATGAAGAGGTTATTTTGCTGTCTTGTCTTGTCATAGGTCATATTATTTACAGTAGGAAAGTTCAGGAGGTGGTTAGGGTACATACTGTTCAAATATTTAAACATGGTTACTCCTGTGTCAAGTATTAATTTGTTCTGAATAGTTAGCCATACTAATTCTTGGATGATAGGGGTTACGTGGTCATATTATTTGGCTTTCCCATATACTATCGTGCAAACATTATATCATTAGAATTGAACTACTTATAGAAACTGTATAACATAATTTTAGTTAATCAGTTCGTGCAAACATTATATCATTAGAATTAAACTACTTATAGAAACTTTATAACATATTATTAATTAATCAGTTCGAGCAAACATTATATCATTAGAATTGAACTACTTATATAAACTTTATAACATATTATTAATTAATCAATTAGTGCAAACATTATATCATTAGAATTGAACTACTTATAGAAACTTTATAATATATTATTAATTATTCAGTTCATGGAAATATTGTTATACATATCATTATATAATCACTTTATATCATTAATTAGTTCATAGAAATATTATATCATTATATAATTTCTTTAGATACCGGTAATATGCAATATCTTTGAAAAATACTTTGTACAGTAGTTGGCTAATTTATATTTATTGTATTAAGTGATTTAAGATTCATACATATACTCTATTTTATACATTAAAATTTGGCCTATACAGATTACTGTATAAATTAATTTGTTTAAATAGGAACTAAGTCAACTATATAGGTATATATACATTATAATAATATATAATAAATGGTTATGTAAATAATAACTAAATATAATTATACAACATACACTATAATACAATTATACAACATTCACTACAATATAATTATACAACATTCACTACAATACAATATACAACATACACTACAATATAATTATACAACATTCACTACAATACAATTATACAACATACACTACAATATAATTATACAACATTCACTACAATATAATTATACAACATATACTACAATATAATTATACAACATTCACTACAATATAATTATACAACATTCACTACAATATAATTATACAACATTCACTACAATATAATTATACAACATACACTACAATATAATTATACAACATTCACTTTAATATAATTATACAACATTCACTACAATACAATATACAAATATCCAAGTAATAATAATTTAAAGTTCAGAATTCCTTCAACTAAAATAAGATAAAATAAAATATCAATGTACAGTACATGTATCTTTAAAAATGCAACCATCCCCAACTCCCAAAAAATCTCATGGTTCACTCCATGATAAATTGTGACACTTCAACACATCTTCACTACTTGACATCTTCACTACCTGGTGTGACATCTGATGGGTTGGGTGGGGGGGGTGGGAGGGTGGAGGGGCGAGGGAAGTGAATTGCGAGTGGGGGTGGGTTGAGCGAAGTGAGCCGCAAGCGCAGTGAGCAGCGCCGCAGGTAAAAGCACCCACGGAGCAGCCGTGTTGGGCGAAGCCCAGTGCTTATTTATATGCTTATATATATATATATATATATATATATATATATATATATATATATATATATATATATATATATATACAAGCACTGGGCTTCGCCAATGCCGTCTCTATCTTAAGGCCTGGATGTTCGACAGCGATCCAGACGTGACGTCACAAACGCGGGTGGTCTCCGACCGCCAGAGGGACAGAGGAACAGTGCGCCAACTTACCAATTTGCCTAGGCAGCTGTCGGCTCAGTCAGCCTTCATTTTTGCCCTTTTCCAAGGCCAAGGGGTCCCGAATGTGTTTTGCTTGTGCTTATGGGGTTCCTTGTTTGTTTAACTTCAACTGGATTAAATACAATACAAGGTGAGCATTTTATCTTTGAGTAGTTGCTGTAATTAAAACAGACAAGCCGTAACTGGTAAACTGTTATCCCAGATCCGTATATTTGAATATCATAGGAAAAACACTGAGTTATTTGTTGTGGCAGTTCACCCATTCCATAGTTGTTTTAAGGGGAATGTGTCTTTTGGTCCTTTATAGTACCATGATTCCTCCAAAGTACGGTACCGGTATGTCAACAAACGAGAAAAGGTTAACAATAATAATGGTGTCCTGTTGCTTGGAATAGTTTCGATTATACTGTGGAGTTGCTATAACAAAACAGGAGGATAAGGTATATCTGTTATAATGTAGCTGTAGTATGAAATATGGTGCTGACGTGGCCAAATCTTAAATCCCAGGTTAGGTTAGGCAACTTAAAAGTTCTTTCCTCACAATACTTTGACCAAAAATTATTAGAACAATTATGAGTGCCAATGAAAAAGTTAATTAAATTGTAAAAATCAAAGTGAACCTGTTTTTCAGAATTATATACATTTTGTGCTGTAAGTTATTATATTTTCTTAATACTGTATACCTCAGTACCTGTCATCAGTTATTATCCTGCCAAAGTTTCATCTCCTTACCTTACACAGTTACACTATATTATTATTATGAGTGCTTATGAACAAGTTAAGTAAGTTGGAAGACTCCAAGTGGAACTGGTTTTCATTATTATGGTGTGTGACACAAGCCTATACATTATGTGATACAATTTGTGCTGTATGTTATTATATTTTCTTAATATACCTCAGTACTTGTCATCAATAAGTATCCTACCAAAGTTTCATCTCCTTACCTTACACTAAAGAGTACAGGATGTCCCCCTAAAATGTGTTCACTCTTTGACTGGCCATTACTCATATACTGTACAAATATTTTGTTTTGATTTTGGTGTTTATTGACATAGATACAAGTCTAATGAGTTAGGGAAAATAACAACTAATATATACATAGGTCTATATAGATATTTTAATCTATGTATCTGTGAGTAATGTCCAGTTAAAAAGTACTGTACATTTCTTTGGGACACCCTATATTTATTATGATATAGTGTAAGGGAAGGAGAGGAAACCATATGGAAGGATACCGGTACTGATTTATTTCAAGTACAGTAGGCCTGTTGTGATGTATAAAGGAAATATAATACTGTACAATACTGTTGCAGTACTGGTAGAATAATTTTATTGTTTTTTTGTTCTTTTGTGTACAGCCTACAGTAAAGTCAGCACTGTACTAAACATGAACAGATCTGTATTCTTTAAATTATACAGTATATTGTACAGTACAGTACATTCTTCCTACAGTATAAATCTAATGACATTTCATATAGGAGGCCCATTTACTTACAGTATTTATAATTTTGTACCCACGTTTTTTAAAATGCCTTTGTATTTTTGTACCAATCTTTATATATGATTTCCTATCTAAACATGAACAGATCTTTATCCAGTGAAATGATGAAGATTGTTCCTACAGTATAAATCCCATATGAGGCCAACTTAAACATTATTATTTTTGTACCCATATTCTTGAAACGTCTCTCCCTTTTTTTAACTTTACATTGTAATTTCTTGTTTATTTCATTGGCTTAAGTCCTGGGAAGAGTTAGAAATGCCTCAACAAGGTAGGGTTGGTAAATTGTCAAGGGAAACATTCTTTACTCTCAGACACACAACATCAACAATGATAAAGTTGTGTGATTATCTACTAGAACACAATGACTTTCAGTATGTACTACTTGGAAAATTTCAAACAGACAGGTTGGAAGATAGATTTGGACTGTATAGGAGGATGAGTGGTACAAATTATAATGTTGCTGTTGCTCAGGTGATGGAATCAGAAAAAAAACTAAGAATCATGGGTGTTCTCTCCATAGCTTCATCCAAGACAGGTCCCTTATCTCTGACTGATTTATGTAGCTCTAAAGGTGAACCAGACTCAAAATGTAGTTCTGTTGGCCACCTGGAAAAATTCAAGGGAGTTGAGGAATATGTGGAAGAGGAAACACTGTCAAAGGATGATGAAAGTGTGATGATTTTTATTGCTGGTTATGTTGCTCACAGTGTTAAGAAAAAGTTGCAATGTTCAGTATGTGTGAGTAGAGTCACTCTGGAGAAGAAACTTGAAGCTGAAATTCCTGACAGTTACCAGTACATAAAGATCCTTGATCGAGGCGGCCTAAAATGGCCAACAGATTTTACACTTTCTGTATGTATTTCAACCTACCAAGTATTCCAAGCTCTCATTGGTAAGTTTAAGAAAGATTTTATGCACTGCAGCTGTCAAAGGAAAGTGCTAGTCCAGTTAGCTCTAAACTTTCTGAGGAGGGATTTTGATGTAAATGAATGTTGCCCCAGCAAAATATCAGTGAAGAACCTAATTTCAATGTGCATAATTATGGCCTCTAACTAATATTCTGTTGAATAATTTCACAAAGACATACAACAATACAATAGTCAAGGAAAAAAATATGAAGAGAAAACTATGAACACTCCAAAACTGAAGGTATAGATAGACCTATAGTGTGTACTGTACATTCAGACCTGAGACTTGTGAATATCAACAGAAACCTGACCACTTTGTGCTTGATAGTAGTTAAAAATGAAATATATGTTGTACTTTAGTGTGTATTTTTACTTGTTATTATTATTATTTCACATGGTGTTGAGACTGAATGTTCTGCCCAAGTACACATAATTAACTACATAAATAATATAATTGGAAAGTGATACTAAGAAAAACCAATAACAACTGTAGGGAAAGTAAGAGGCACTGATAAAATTAATGAAACAATGGTAAGGAAATAAAATCGAGAGAAATTATCGCACACCAGCCGACCCGTGGCTGTGACGTCATCAACCTCACACCCAGGCCTTAAGATAGAGACGGCATTGGCTTCGCCCACCGCGGCTGCGCCGTGGGTGCTTTTGCCTGCGGAGCTGTTCGCTGCGTTAACCCCCCACCCCACTCGCGGCTCGCTTCGCTCGCCCCTCCACCCACTCCCACCTCCAAATTATATATATATATATATATATATATATATTGAGGATGTGTTGAAGTGTCACAATGGAGTGAACCATGAGATTTTTTGGGAGTTGGGGATGGTTGCATTTTTAAAGATACATTGATATTTTATTATATATATATATATATATATATATATATATATATATATATATATATATATATATATATATATATATATATATATATATATATATATATATATATATATACACTCCTTTATGTATTATCTAATGAACAAAAAGATAAAAATCACTATGTACTGTACAACTTTACTAATAATATATGCTGTATATACTCCTCATAAATTATAGTCAAAATTAGATGAAACTGAACAAAAATAATATATATAATATATTTCCATATAATAAACTGAACAAAAATAATATAAATAATGTATTTCCATATAATAAAAGTAGTCCCTATAGGCTATACTGTATTATAAATGAATATAACTTAACTTAGATTACTCCTCATAATTTATGGTCATTAGATGAAACTGAACAAAAATAATATATATAATTTAATAATATATATATAATTTATTTCCATATAATAAACTGAACAAAAATAATATAAATAATGTATTTCCATACAATAAAAATAGGCCCTATATATATATATATATATATTATAAATAAATATAAGTATATTATTGATGGCCTTCTACCTCTTCCTATGAACTTATCAGTCTCCTGCAGTAGTAATTAATAAGTTTAAGTCCATTTGAAATATTAATTTACACTATATTATATCATAATGAAACAATAATTCATATAACAAAGTTTAGATAATAAAATGGTCAATATTTCTGACGGTCAGCGTGAAGGACCAAAGTATTGTGTTTACTTTGTTATGAGCACTCCACCTCCTTGATAAATTATTTATATATCTCTACTTAACTCACTAATTACACAACATAGATAATTTTGGTTTACACCATTGTATTAAGCAGTAAATGTACTACTATTGTCTATTCATCAAAACTTGATAAGATAATAAACCACATAATTATGGCGAGTATAAGTCAGGAAACACAATTATATGGTTTATACAACCTTTTATTATTAACAAATATTTACAATAATTACACAATCAATTTTAGAATAAAACAAATGTAACTGTACATAAATTTCTCGTGAACATGATGATGCTTTCAGAATTTACATACAAAGTGATATAGAAGAGAAAATGAAGGATTTGTGTGAATAAGTTGTATTATGTACGGTACTGTCAGCGTCCCATTTCTCTGGAGGGTCAATGAAGAGTTTTATTTTCTCTTCTAATTTCTATATCACTTTATAATTATTATGTAAGATTTTAATTAAAGTACCATAGTATTTATGAGAAATTTATGTACAACAATACATGTTTTATTATGATAATGTTTCTGTAATTGCTGCAAATATCGGTTATATAAACCATAATATTGTATTCTGTAATGTATACCTACTCGCCCTAATTATATAGTTCATTATTATGTTATGGAGTTTTAACAATTGTATTATACTGTAGTCGTATAATAATTATTTAATACAATCATATTAACCCAATTTATCAATATTGTGTAATGGTGCTCTAAGTGGAGTAAATATAAATAAATATAAATAAATTAAAGTAAATAATACGTTGTTAATTTTATTACAATGTTTACAACGGGACAGTGAACTGTTTTTTGTTTTGTTATCATAGGAATATAAACATAATTATCACTAACTTATCAACACAACTGAACTGAAAGGCAGAAATGGAATTATAAATTAACAAAATATTGGATTATCAGTATTGATTAACAATTAAAGCATTAGCTCTCATTATTGGCATCTCTATTGCAAATGAATTTATCACAACAAAGTAATTAACTGGAGATGATGACGTAAATTATTAGTGATTGGATATAATTCCATATTTATAACAATATATATATATATATATATATATATATATATATATATATTATATATAATAAATATCTACCTTTACATATATACATTATATAATAACTATCTAACCTCGATAAATTGAGTTTAAAACTGACAAGTGACAATAGCGAGGGTCAATTATAACTGGTGAAGTCTTTGGAACAACACTAAATAGACCTATAGGCTCATTAGTTAGGCCTACTACTAATTTCTTCCTGGCACGTTGTTGATCTATCCTATCCCTGTAAATAAATATCTGTGTTACAATCTCACTAACACCCTCTGAGCCTCCCTTCACCTTCAAACTTGACAAAGCTTCATCATATGAAATAAAGCAGTCCTTTGTTCTAGCTAAATGGTACAGTCTCCATCTCATGTCTCTCTTTATGTTTCCAGGAAGGTAAAGCTCAATACACACAGCCATTTTATTGTACTGTATAGATGTTGTTTTGGTAAATTTACAGTAAACCTGGGTTCAGTAAAACGTATATATTAGTATGTTTTACCACTAATTAGGACCATTCTAAGACTATTTTCTTCAATGGTGTTTCTCTCGGAAATGCCCCGTTTTCGAGATATGCCCAGTTTTCATACCCCATACAAACTTGGGGGAGAGCCTGGGAATCCGGGGTTTTGGGTGGGAGAAAACATGCTGTACACTATGGCGTTGCCTTTATAATATGTAATTGTCTTAAATAAACACTTGAAACCGGAAATAAAAGCGAAATAACAAAGTTTTCGAGACCGATACAATAAAATACAATTATAGCCCAAACAGCAGCGTTACAACACGTGTTGGCTTGGGTTGGGCTAAATATTCAAATCAAATGGTTATTTTGGGAATTAGTAATTACCTAACCTGACCTGACCTAACCTAGCCTAGACCACGACAGACTACCGGGACCTAACCTGGGCTAACTACCGGGACCTAACCTGGGCTAACTACCGGGCTTAACCTGGGCATAAAACCGGTATAACAAATAGAAGAAGTTACCGGGTAAATATCCAGGAACGTAGATGGATACAGGACGCTCAAACACAGTATTCCCAAAACAAAATATAGCCAATAGGGTTTTCCCCCACCCACGCTCTCCCCCAAGTTTGTATGGGGTATGAAAACGGGGGCATATCTCTAAAACGAGTCATTTCTAAGAGACACAAAGTTAAGAAGTGTATTATAAAGGCAACGCCATAGTGTACAGCGTGTTTTCTCCCACACAAAACCCCGGATTCCCAGGCTCTCCCCCAAGTTTGTATGGGGTATGAAAACTGGGCATATCTCGAAAACGGGGCATTTCCGAGAGAAACACCATTGAAGAAAATGGTCTTAGAATGGTCCTAATTAGTGGTAAAACATACTAATATATACGTTTTACTGAACCCAGGTTTACTGTAAAAATACCGTTGTTTTAACTTAATAATGTGTAATTATTATGTAATAATGACAAGTACAGAGCCTCCTCTTTATGTGTGTGTCTGTAACCAAGTCTAAGATTGGTCTGACCCCGTGACCCAAGTACACCCTTTATATAGTATTTCATAACCAATCACAAGGCAAGGATTATTTACCCAATCATATGGTAGTATTTGAATATTTGAAAATACTCGCCTAACCAATCAGGTGGCAGTATTTAAACATTTAAAGGTTTGAAATCTTTCCTTCAACCAATCAGGTCACAGTATTTGAAATTCAAATATTCAAATTCTCTTGTTCAGCCAATCAGGTGACAGCAATAATTTGTATTGTATATTCTACACTAACATATTTATTCCCGTTTAAGCAATGCATGGCTACCATTAAAAAGTTAAAATAAAATATATGAACCAAATTAAAAACTTAGAAAAGTGAACTAAAGCCTAATATTGATGTCACTATTAACTAAAAGGTTCCTTCATACACACACACACACACACACACTATTATTTATAAATATAATGGCAATATTTTTCATTATATTACGATTTACGAGTAATATAGAATTACATTATTAATTTACTGATATAAATGACATTCGAAATTAAAGTAAATAATACGTTGTTAATTAATTTTATTACAATGTTTACAACGGGACAGTGAACTGTTTTTTGTTTTGTTGTTGTTGTTGTCACATTACTTTTATTTATAACTCCATAATGTTAGATTAATTAATAAGTCTGCAGGTGTCTCCCCAAGAATGGTGTTTATGTTGTTTAATTAAACAGTATAGGGAATGTATAGAGTTATTACAGTACCCGTATATAATTATTATAATAGAAGAAACCAAACACCTTTGACAAGTTGACATATTTAATTAATTCCTGCAAAACATGTCTATATCTTTCTTGTAGTAATTAAAACCTTAATTTTGTGTTCTATATATTCTAAAACATTATAACAAGTCATGATCTGTATATAAAATTACAGAAACGTGTTTAATAAAAGTGTTATGACACAAGTTGGAATGTGACTGTGAGGCTGGCAGGCTGGATATTCCAACTTGTGTCATAACACTTTTATTAAACACGTTTCTGTAATTTTATATACAGATCATGACTTGTTATAATGTTTTAGAATATATAGAACACAAAATTAAGGTTTTAATTACTACAAGAAAGATATAGACATGTTTTGCAGGAATTAATTAAATATGTCAACTTGTCAAAGGTGTTTGGTTTCTTCTATTATAATTATATACTGGCCTGCACTCTATTATCGTCTTCTCAACAAGCATGGTGCTTAAGCTATTGTGTAGTTGGTTGCAAGAATAGGGCCGGAAGGGGTTCTGTGTCATTTTATCAATTTCCAGCTAACCAGAAACAGCTTGCAATTGGAGCCTAGCTGTCTTTTTAATACTCGTCTCTGATTGGTGAATATGAGCGCGGGAAAATAGGTTGAGAAATTTCCCTGCACCTGGCAACACTGGGTGCACATTGGCGCGTCAGTGACATCTTCGCATTAAAATTACGTTTCCAGCAATAATTTTTGCCTTATCTACAATCTTATACCACCATGACATGCAGGAGGATTTTCTGCACATCATCCATCCATATTTAATTATGGTAGCGTAATATTTGTAAATAAATATCGGCATATAAAAAAAGTTGTATAAACATTTTTAACTGCTGGGTTCACTTCAACTCGTATTTTATCGTTTATTTTTAATGATATGGACATTTTTTTTACGATGAAAGTAATCCTCAATCATTATTCTGTCGGGTTACCAAAGTACCAAGTAGATATTAAGCGAAATAAGTGAGGCACCAAGAAAAAAAAAAAAAAAATGTACCTCGGAGAAATGCAATATTTTGGTTTTCACGATCAGCTGGTGTACTGGACGGTGGACAACAATGTCTTTCTATATCCAACTCGTTTTTACAATTGTTTTGTTATATCATGCAAAACAGCAAACAGGAAACTAAATTATTTGGAATACTTAAAAGAAGAAGTAAAAGTATTGAGTGGTTTTAGGTTACCAAGTGATCAATACAGAAAGGTTGTTCTGACATTTTCCACTTTCATGTCACAATTTTCTATTGGTGAGTTAATTAAAAAGAAAAGTATCACTCTGTAGGATTCTCTACACCACTCCCGATGAAATTACACCTAAACTAAGACTATAGTTTCTGAGTGAAATCCCAACATTCTTTCTGCTCCAGGCTCCAGCTGTAAAGGTGATGATGAACATGTGTTTCATATATATATATATATATATATATATATATATATATATATATATATATATATATATATATATATATATATATATATATATATATATATATATATATATATATAAACTGTCTTGGCAGGAGAAAAGCGAAACCCATGAGAACCAGCCCAGCGGGACACTCTCGAGGACAAACTGCGTGCGCAAACTAAACCGTCAGCAGGTTATCAACGTTTTTTCTTAAATGTATAAATACTATGTTATTCCTAATCTTATTGCAACTTATTTCTTGGGTTATACACTTGCTTTTTGATGGTTCAATCATATTTTTTACACTTTACCCTGGTAATTGAGTTAAAAACTTTATATTTATTATGCTAAGGAGATACGGTGGACAGGCACGGACTGATCAGATGTGGTTGAATCACATTTGTTGCCGACTTCGTTTGGCTGCATGAATCTTTCGAGTCTAAGTCTTTTTTATTTCTTTTTTTTTGTGCCGTGGCGTCAATCAAAAGACAGACAACAAAACAGAAGGTTAGGCGGGACTCATGAAAATCCAATGACTACACACACACATACACACACTGCCCTTCTCTAGCAAAAATATAACACACACACACACAGAGGTTGGTGGACAGATAATATTGGAAGGGGAGAGAGAGGGTAATCGAGGGAGGGAGGTAGGGAGAAAGGGGAGACTGGTAGGGGGAGCGAAGGAGTGAGCAGGAGAAAAAAAGAGGGAATGAGAGAGAGAGAGAGAGAGAGAGAGAGAGAGAGAGAGAGAGAGAGAGAGAGAGAGAGAGAGAGAGAGAGGATAGGAAATCTTAAAATTTATCTTTAAATAAACCTAATTTCCCAGCAGATACAATTTGACAGAATCGATGGATAAACCACAATTTTCATAGAATATTACCTCAAGGTATAATACAGTAAATAATTACTAGAATTTAAAAGCAAATTGAGGTAGGAGAGAGTGGATATCATACATCTGGACTTGGGGGCCGGGTTTTGTGTTTCCAGGTGAATTCTGCGCAAGGAAAATATGAGGTGTGTAAGAATACTTGTAGCCAATAGTAGGTGTTTCTTTATCATAAGGGTAAATTAATGGTTAACTTTGGCCGAAGGAACTGAAGGAGACGGAGTTCACATTGACAAAGCTATGCATTGAATTTTAGCATAGTTATCACATTTTTAAGAGTGCTCTCATAGGCTATGTGAGTATTGCTTGATATCAGAACTGTAATGAAATCAGATGGGATGCATGTCCATAAGATTTTACTTATTTAATGAATGGGATACATACAGTATTAAATATGTTTTAGCAATAATTAATATTACACATAATTACGAGACCCACAAATATTCATATTTTTTGTGTGAAAAGAAATTTCTGTGGAACAGAATGAGACAGAATCCCTTTTGCAGAATATAACCTTATTTCTGGTGAAGGGAGAGTTCGAGTCATGTGAACTTCAGTTCCTTTTACACACCAAAGGCGATTGATCCTAAACTTTCTTCCTTTCGCAAGCATGCCAACTTAACACATTGGGAAAAAAAAACTTGTTCTATGTTCCCTTATGTGAAATTCACCTAAGTCTTGATCACGTGCTGGACAAGTGCTCACCAACTGTTATCCTCCCGGAATGAGCTCAGAGCTCTTAATGACTGATCTTTTCATACACCGGGATGGCGACGCCACGACTCCTCGATTTACATTCCGTACCTTTTCTCTGCTAGGTGAACAACCACTACACCACCGGGCCGTGTATTATTGGAGTAAAAGTAAATTTTTGTCCATAACAAGGAAATCATTAACATGTAAGCCTAACCTTAGAAGATTAAATCTATTTACTATTTGTAAAACATGTGATAATAAATCCTGACAATCTTTGAGTTGTTGATGTTGTCGTAGTTCCCAGTCGCAGATGTTCGGACCCCCAAATGGGAGTCAGAGTGATAGTGAGATCTGTTTCTTTGAAGGCAGCAGATGAGGGGACTGCTGGCTTATGGACATTTATCCCCGGACCTACAAGCCCACCGTCTGTAGTCTTCCTTATTGTGCCACTCAATCAGGCGATATCATCGGCTACCCAGAAGGAATGAGAAATAGTAAGAGAGTCAGACAGAACTGGCCAGGGTGTGGTGGAGGATGCCATATTCCTCATTTCTGGATAGAACTAGCCCTCACCACCTTTGAGTTGTCAGCCTAAATGACCAAGTAATGAGATTGAAAAAGTTATTACACATCCAAATACAAAATATTTTTCCTTAAACAAAATGGCTACTGTCAAGCAACTAATAACATTAAATTATATTATTTTTGTTGATCGTAGTGTTGATCTCCGCAATCAATCCAGCCTGTTAAAATTATAATGACGAGTATTTAAGTGCACACAATAATGCAAAATATTAATCCAATATTAGACTAAAATTAGCATCGTGCTATTACATAATAATATAATACTTATTTTATGGTGATATTAATACAGCTTGAATTCACAATATAATACTGTTAATAGTAATGAAGGCGACAATTTAAAAGTAAAGGACAATACAGTATTACTAATTTCAATTCCAATTCGATAAAATATTACTGTAATATTGATAAATTTTGTCTTACAATAATTTTAATGTTTATAATTATGAATTTAGGTTAGGCTAACGTCTGATTTTCCCACACAAGACTTAATTATTAATACTGGCAATCTAACAAATGGCTCGTCCAATGTATTTTGAGGGGCCAGAACGGTAACATTATGCTCCAGACAAAGAAAATAATTAGGTTCAACACTTCTGATTCGTTCAGGTTTGATAGAAATCGTGGGTATGCGGTAACGTTAACTTAATCATTTAGTTATGTAATTATTGATGAATGTTATGTTGCAATGAATACCATAATGTTACATTACTTATAAATTTAAAGCTTACTATCACACAGGTTACGATGGTGAGCTTAGTGTGGTCATAATATCAGTTATTTACCCAACTCGATAATATTATTCAGTCATTATATAACCCTATGTCCGTCTAACTTGTGTGGTGAATTTGTGTTATTCTGTTCTAATTCATTCTGTTTACTGGTTCGATCCATTATCATTGTTTCAAGCACAGTTCCAAGGATTTGTTCCGGAAGTATTGTAAGGGTCCTTCCTTGTCTCTGGCGTCAGTTGACTCCAGCCTTTCTTACTGTACATACCTTGGATTTATTGTTGAGTAAAGCCTAAGTTAGAGGTCGTTGTGGTTTACTTATACTTCACCACAATTTACTCAACAATAAATCCTCGTTTCGGCTGGAGATGGAGAGGCTACTGAAACCTGAACGTTTTGAAGGCTCTGGGGAAACTAGCCCTGCTGAGTGGTCCCATTGGCTTCGTACTTTCGAGAACTTCATACAAGCTTTACCTACTGACCCCAGACCTGACCGATTGAAGTTGCTCATCAACTATATTTCCCCTGCTGCCTTCACTCACATTACTGACTGCAGTACCTACGAAGAAGCTATCAGCTGTCTGAAGACTGTCTATGTGAAACCAAAGAACATTATCTTCGCGCGTCACCAGCTATCGACCCGCAGGCAGCTACCAAGTGAGTCCATTGACAACTACATCCAAGCCCTAAAGTTACTGTCCAAGGAGTGCGAGTTTAAGGCTGTAACTGTTGACACCTACTGTCAAGAAGCTATACGAGATTCCTTCATCGCTGGTCTTGCCTCTTCCACCATACGTCAGCGGCTGCTTGAGAAAGAATCCTTAACTCTTAGTGAAGCCATCCATCTAGCTCGAAGCCTGGACACTGCGCAACGCAATGCAGAGAAGTACTCGCTGCCGGCTGCTCCAGGGGACTTGTCTGCTGTTTCTACTGAGAATCCTCCTCCTGTACGGAAAACTATCACTAATGACACATGCGCTTCCATCGCCTCTCGTCGTACCTGCTTCAATTGCGGGAGTTTAAAACTACATCCTCGTTCTCTGTGTCCCGCTAGAACTTCAGTGTGTCATAAATGTAGGAAGATTGGACACTTTGCTAAAGTATGCAGGACTGGCAGAGTCATGGATTCAAGGAGAGGTGCCTCTACTACTACTGCTGCTGCTGTTGTTGCCGACGAATCAGGATCCGGTGAGCGGTCCGCCTCATCACTGGAAGAAGTTTCGTTCCTGCCTCGTGACTACTGCACTTATTGCGTCCCTTACCCTGCGACCGAAACTCCAGTGTTAGCTGCTATTGCTACTCCTCGTAATTCAACTATTCCTGTAAGTGTAAATGAGCTACAAGTTAACGCCCTTATCGATAGTGGAAGTACAATCAGCTTTATTCACCCTGATGTTGTAAACTGCTTGGATATTCCTGTCCACCCCTCTAAGTCCAATATTACCCTGGCCGCCTCTCAAACATCCTCTACTCTTGGTCACTGTTTCGTTAATCTAGAAGTGAATGATAATGTGTATCGGTTATTTAAGCTTTCAGTGCTTCCCGAGTTGTGTGCTAGGATAATTTTGGGCCAGGATTTTATGGGGCAACATCAGACGGTGGAATTTACGTTAAATGGCTCTTTACCTAAATTGTCTATATGTGGGGTGGCCAGTATGTCCATAGATCCTCCTTCCCTTTTTCCAAACTTGTCTTCAGATATTAAACCTATTTCCACAACCTCCCGTAAATTCTCTAAATATAATCTCACCCTGAACTTGGATAAATGTAAGTACAGACTAACTGAAATTACGTATTTAGGTTACTGTATCTCCAATGGTTCATTACGTCCTGATCCTGATCGCATCCAACCACTACTGGACTTGCCTATTCCCAGTGATAACCCTTCTTTCAAGCGAGCTTTGGGTTTGTTTTCCTATTATTCTATATGGATTCCAAACTATTCCCTACGTATTCAACCACTTTTGAACAATCATGGCTTCCCTCTTTCCCCAGAAGCAGTAAAGTGTTTCGAATTGTTAAAGAAAGACATTTCTGAAGCCTCTGTGGCCGCTTTCGATGAAACCCTTCCACTCCAGATAGAGACAGATGCTTCTTCTGTATCAGTAGCGGCTGTACTTTCTCAGAATGGACGACCGGTTGCTTTCTTTTCTAGAACTTTGTCCCGTTCTGAGAGACTACAGCCTGCGGTGGAGAGAGAGGCAACTGCTGTTATCGAAGCCGTACGTAAGTGGAGATTATTTGTCATAGGTAGAAGATTCACAGTGGTAACTGACCAACAAGCTGTCGCTTTCATATTTGGTACCACCCATTCCTCAAAAATTAAGAATGAAAAGCTACTGCGATGGCGCCTAGAACTTTCTGAATACCAGTATGAAATTAAGTATAGACCTGGATCAGATAATGTCGCTTGTGATGCTTTATCTAGAGTTTGTTCAGTAGCTAATAAGGGTAACTCCTTCTCACTTGAGGAAATTCATGTTTCATTATGTCATCCTGGAGTGACAAGATTACACCATTTTGTAAAAATGAAAAATTTGCCTTTTTCTCTGGAGGACGTTAAGAAAGTCTGCTCTCACTGTCCTATTTGCTCTGAACTGAAACCTCAATTCTTTAGACCCCCAAATGGTAACCTCATCCGAGCTTTGAAGCCTTTTGACCGTATTTCAATAGATTTCACTGGTCCTAAACTTTCTTCAACCAAAAATAAGTATCTCCTTGTGATGATTGACGAATATTCCAGATTCCCATTTGCATTTCCTTGTTCTGATATGACTGCTGAAACTGTGATCTCTTGTTTTCTTAAGCTTTTCTCTATATTCGGTTGCCCATCATCTGTTCATTCTGATAGAGGTGCTCAGTTTATGTCTCGTCAAGTGCATGAATTTCTGCAAGGCCACGGAGTTGTCATGACTCACTCTTCACCCTATCACCCCCAAGGGAATGGACAATGTGAGAGGGAAATTGGTACTATTTGGAAAACTGTGCGTCTAACCCTTAAGTCACTCAAACTCCCTGTAACCCATTGGGATCATGTTCTAGATAGAGTCCTCCATTCCATCAGGTCCCTACTCTGTACAGCAACCAACCAAACTCCTCACGAAAGATTATTTTCATTTCCCAGGAAATCTTCTAATGGATATTCTTTACCTTCCTGGCTATCTACACCTGGTCCTGTGTTGTTGCGGAAGCATGTCCGGCACACAAAGAATGATCCCCTTGTCGAGCAAGTCGAACTTGAAAGTGCAACTCCTCACTATGCCCACATCCGCTATCCTGATGGTCGCACCTCCACAGTGTCCACCAAGGATCTAGCACCTTCTCCTCGTGACTCAACTGTTGTGAGGGAGAGTGGCACTGAAGACTCTGGGGACCTAACCTTGTCAGAGGATGCACACCCTGGAGATCTGGATAGTATCTCTAGAGGACCGAAGGAAATTATCAGAGGTACCGACAGCCCGACCACGTCCACCCAGTCCGAACCTATTGGATCAGGGGAACAGAAGCCAAACCCTGTAAGCAATGCTGAGGAAAGAGACATAGAAACAGAATCACAGCCTTTCACACTAAGACGGTCCACCAGAATTGGGAAAGCCCCAGATAGACTCATGTATAAATAACCACTGTCATTTTGTATTGTTTGTGTGCATGCAGATATATGTTTTTATTGTAACTAGGTTAGTAAATAACCACTGTCATTTTGTATTGTTTGTGTGCATGCAGATATATGTTTTTATTGTAACTAGGTTAGTTTTTCTATGAGGGGAGAATGTGGTGAATTTGTGTTATTCTGTTCTAATTCATTCTGTTTACTGGTTCGATCCATTATCATTGTTTCAAGCACAGTTCCAAGGATTTGTTCCGGAAGTATTGTAAGGGTCCTTCCTTGTCTCTGGCGTCAGTTGACTCCAGCCTTTCTTACTGTACATACCTTGGATTTATTGTTGAGTAAAGCCTAAGTTAGAGGTCGTTGTGGTTTACTTATACTTCACCACAATCTTGTATACACAAAATCACCCTCAGCGGGAAGCATAATCCGAAACTGTTGTTAATTTCGGCACTATCTAAATTATCAGCCAATCAGGCACCTTTTTCACGTCATGACGTCACCTCCGATTGACCAATCACACTCTTCCAAAGGTATGACGTCATAGCGTCGTTCACTCCAACGTATGCGATTACACCAATTATTATTATTGTGCATAATAATACTAATAATGATTATTATAATACGTTATGCATAAACTTCAGCCAACGAAGTGCACTCTCGAGCATAATGTCTGATCCAGTTTTCTTGCCCTATTGCCGCCATGACGTAGCCTATCTGCCGCAAGCGCCATTAGCCGCCATAGACGGTGACAGACCGCAGTATTCGGTGACTAGTGGTGACTTGGTGCAAATTGTCTGGAGATTGAATAACCCATAAACATAAAGGACTTTGATGCTCCATGATGTTGGGTATAATCAAAGGGAGAGAGAACACAAGACAGACCTTATAGTTACCATCATTTATTTTCAGTCTTATCTACAATCAAAATCGTCCCACCATTATTTCACGAAATAAATGAGGTACAGTAACGAGCACTAATAATTATTTAGGTATGCTTGGAATACCGAGAGACCGTAAATAAATGCACAATAAGATCGCCATTGGAATTACAGTACTTCGTTGGTGAATTGGACAGTTCTAAGCTTCAACCTTAGTGCTCGTGACATAATGGTAAAAATGACAGCTGTCGTAAAGGAGTGCAATGTTTTTATATTTTTTCATTTTTACACGAAGAGGATAAGCGCGAGTCATTAGTTAATCGTAATATGACGTCATGACACAAGGGAAACTCGTGAGTCGTGAGAGGCTGATATTTCAGATAGTAACTTTTTTCAGTTCAACTTAATTTTTAGTTCCCTTTTTATTGAACTGACACATTTTTTACTATAATTTCAATCCTCTACCATTATTCCGTTTGTAACTAAAGAACCAAGTAAATATTTAATGAAATTAATGAGGTATGAAGAAATAAATAACCACTTCTACCGTGAAAAAGTGCAATGTCTTATAACAACAAAAGCAAGCTATGATGTCATACCTTTCGAAGTGTGATTGGTTAATCAGAGGTGACGTCATGACGAGAGAAAGGAGCCTGATTGGTTGATATTTTAGATGGTGTCGAAATTAACAACAGTTTCGGAATTTGCGGCCGGGAGATGTTGGGGAAGGGGTCTCAGCACCATCGTGGGCAAACTTTCGAGCCATTGGGGCTGCTTTTTAAAACGAGTGACCCTGTGGGGGGAAGAGGTACCCCGCCCACGGTGACCAGCGCTCGGTCCCCTCATCTGCCCGGTATGTAGTAGCTCTTGGCACCTGAGGCTAATCTAACAAAATTGATGGGACATGGATAACTTAAAGCCCCTCTATATTCCTCGAGCGGTGGTCGACCTCGAGACTTCACTCTCTGGTCGTGGTAATATGCAGAAAGCTGCAAATAAGAGTAGACCCAGTAGGTCGGGTGTTGTCAGCGAACCCTGTTAGTGGTTTTGACACGTTTTAATGCTAGCGAATGTGCTTGCATCACTTTCATATGGTGCTATACACTCCAGTTTTAGGTGTTCTGGAGTAGTCCTTCGTATGCGAATCACTTATGACTGTGATTGTAGGTCTAATCGATGCTATATTATATTCAATACAAATGCTGCTGCCAAAGCAGCATTTGAGGCAAAAGATTCTCTGACTGTGGGGGATACTCACTGTAAAGTTCAGATGATGCGGTCCACCTATGTAGTTGATAGTAACAATGACTACTGCCCTAACATATTTGATGACTGTGTATAGCATGTACCTAAAGAACGTCGGGTTCCTACACCCCTTTCGATTTCTGGACGTGGTAACCTTTTCCATGCTTCCCGGTATCTGGAGAAAGAAATTGGAGTACTACCAATGGGCCACATAAAGAAATATGGTAAGGTTGTTTTAATCAGAACCAAAGATCTACACAGGCCATGATGCTTGTCAATCTCCCCTGTCCTTCTGATAGCCTGTTTGAATCTATTAAACCACATCAAACATTTAATTATAGCAAGGGGCGTATATATAATGATGACATGTTTGAATTCTCAAAAGAGGACATTCTCGTTATGTGCCCAGTGTTTCTGTTATGGTAATGGGATGAGGAACTTCAACAACCGTTCCCGGTGTGGTAATTGTTCTGCTCTTGCCTCACATCTTATTTCTGAGTGTCGGTGAGAGAGTTACTGCTTTTACTGCAGGGATGCTCACCCCTTGCGTTCTCGCCCATGTAAGATGTACCTCCTTGAGCAGGATATCCTCCACTTGGCTAATACGCAATTCATCAGTATTGGTATTGCCAGACGGCAACTTAACTTCAGGCGACAGAAGGATGGTGGTGTGAAGACATACGCCTCCTCCATCCTAAATCAGTTGCAGCACCCTCTGAACTCTCTCAAGAGGCAGCAGCTTTATGCTCTAGTGAGAATGCTTCTAAGGTTACACTACATAATAGCTTCTCTGTTTTGCAAACTTTATCAGACACTCATTCTGGTGACCCTTCAAATGATTACAATTCTCAGACTTTTGCTAAAGATGTCAATGTGGTAGAGGTTCACGCTGCCACACGCTCTCCATGAAGGAAACTTAAGTAACTAAAACGGCCACAGAGACGCCTTCGTGGTTCTTTTGAGGCACTTGACTCCATAGATGTTCCTCCTTGCAAGGCAACCATCTCTGTGGACTCTTCTATAGTTTCCTCCCAATTTCACCAATTTTCTGGCTAGCACAGTGGTAGAGTCTGTGGCTGCAATTCTGTAGCCCAGCGTTCGATCCTTGCTCTGGACACGTTAAAAATACCACTGATGCCAGAGGTTACCACCCCTGTGAGCAGGGGGTGGGGGGTTCGAGTCGGCTGTTTGAGGTCTTCCTGCTTAGTCAGCCATAGCCGAAGCTGACTCGGGTCTCAGGTGTGTGGAGAGGTCGCTGGGCCACGTATCACAATGATCATCCTTGTGATGTGTGCTATAATTGTGTTTCATACACACTGTGTGTGCTACACTCTGTCCCAGTGACTGCCACTCGCTGGCACCTTTAATAACCTTTAATAAGCGTTCTCGTGGCTCTGATGAATCTCTGGATTCAACAGAAGTTCCTCCTCGCAAACTTCCTTTGGGATCATCAGAGGGGCGTGAGGTGAATGTGGATACCACAGATGTTGTGACTTCAAAAGATTCAGTTTCTCTTCCGCTTGAGCAGCGGACTTATACATGTATGGTCATCGGATACGTTGTATCGAGGAGACTTGCTTTTTGGGTCTCCTTTATGACAAACGTTTGACTTGGGTTCCCCACATATGTACACTTAAGGTCTCTTGCCTCAAGACTCTTAACCTGTTGAGGGTCCTGGGCCATACGTCCTGGGTGGCTGATCGGGCCACCCTCCTTCTCTTATACCATGTTCTTATTAGGTCAAAACTCGACTATGGGTGTAAGGTGTACTCCTCTGCCACGGATAGATTTAGACCTTCTTCATCATGCTAGAGTATGTCTGGCGACCGGAGCCTTTAGGTCGTCCCCAATCCTTAGTCTCCTGGTGGACGCTAATGAGCCACCTCTTGATCTCTGTCGCCAGTCCTTGATGGTTTGTTGTTGGCATCGATTTCTTGATTCCCTTCCTTGCTTGGTGGTGTCATCTGATATCATGTTTAAGTACTACCTCTCACATTCTCGCACACCATGGACCTTTGGCTTCTGGGTCAGGAAGGCTATGGAGGAGATGGGCATTAATGACTTCCAGATTTGTCCTGTGAAGGTCCCCAGGGTGGCTCCATGGATTCTTCTTGAAGTTTTCCCCTGCACCTGCTTTACAGACAAGAAGGAATCTCTTCCTCCTCCAGTGGCTCATTCCCTCTTTTTAGAACATGCCTTCACTCACAGGGAGTCCCTCCCTGTGTACACAGATGGGTCAAAGTCTGATGCTGGAGTTGTCTTTCCTGACTTTTGACGTCGCGGCAGGCTTCCTTCTGTCATGTCAATGTTTACTGCTGAACTCTCGGCCATTTTATATGCCATCCAAGTGATTTTTACTCTCCCTCAGCCTTCTTTTACTATTTATAGTGATTCCTGTAGTGCCTTGCAGGCCTTGTGCAATTTTAACTCTTCCCATCCCCTGGCGTTGGCCATTCTCGAGTGGCTTGTCCTCCTGGGTCGTCGTGGCCGCAAAGTCAATTTTTGTTGGGTCCCGGCCCATGTGGGTGTCGATGGGAATGAGCGGGCTGATGCCCTGGTTGAGGCTGCGGCCTCCAGTTTTCGGCCTCCTGCCAGGCGTCATCCTGTTCCTGCAGTGGACCTTCGACCCTACATGGATGCTGCTGTTCGTTCCTGCTGGCAGGACAGATGGGACGCAGTCGGGGCTAACAAGCTGCACGACATCAGCCAGCGCCTTGTTTTTTAGAGCTACAGCGGCCTGTTCCGCCGGTGGTAGACGACTCTTGTCTGTCTCCATATTGGCCACACATTATTGACTCATGGCTTTTTAATGGAGAGGGCTCACCCTCCATACTCTGATTTTCTGATCCCTTTGACAGTGTGGTATCTTATTGTCGAGCGTCCCAGCCTTGGGGACATGCGTCATAGGTACAGTTGGACACAGGAATTCGAGGTACAGCCCAAGTGAAAGATGGTCAATTTCTCCCATTATCAAGTTCCTTAGTGCCAAATAAGAGACATCAGGGGCAGAAGTCAGTATTGAGGATGGTAATAAATAGCAAGTACCTGATAATAGACACTGGTTACTCAAATGGGACAAGTTTATTTCACCTGGGCTGTAGCACAATTCCTGTGTCCAACTGTACCACTCTGAGTACTGAATGGGTGACGGTTCTTACACTCTCTCCCAGGTGCCTGGGGAGTAGGGTTGTAGTGTGAGAAGGAACACCCTCTCCTATGTGGAGGCCACAAATTATTATTTTATTATATATATATATATATATATATATATATATATATATATATATATATATATATATATATATATATATATTTTATTCCTTTCTTTTTTTATTAGTAATGTGCTTTCTAGTTTGTGTGTCTTTTAATCATGGGGCTTATCCCTTTCGGGTGTTTGTTTTATTAATTATGTTGCTAACAATTATTATGTTGGGCGGTATATGACTCTAGCTGTTGCTCAGCCAGATGCCTAGTTGCGGCAACAAATCAATCAATCAATTAATCAATATCATATATATATATATATATATATATATATATATATATATATATATATATATATACACACCTGTTTCATCAACATATTAACACAAATATCTTTGGCTTGAGGCTCAAGAAACTGCATTAAAAGTTGTTTTCAACTACTCATTTGGAATATTGCTACTCATACACTGTTGTAAAACATAAGGCAAGAATATATGCAGTAGATTCCAAGTATTTGCTTGATAGAAACTGTTGATGACGCTATTGTCCAAGCCCTTCCTACGTCGTGACTGGCTAGCTCTGGCTGGCTTATCTGGCTGTTGATTGGTGTGCATGGGACCGAGTTAGTACACAGTTCAGAATAATGATTCCCGACGTTCCTCGCCCCCCTCCACCACACCCACTTTTCAGGAATACTAGGTAGCCAAAAAGCTGTCCATCCTCAAATAAAATAGGTCCACCCCCCCACCCCACCCCTCTGACCTGCCAATTAAACTATAAGAAGAATTTGCTAAACCTCAATGCTCCATCATTCATGCTTCCCTCCAACAATTCAAATGACCAGCAGAATGGTCTACTTCCTACGTGACACCCATCACCAAAATCTTTAATGAGCCTATCGTCATTACACCTACCCCAAGTCTGACCTGTGAGGATTTTGTATTTAAGGAAATGTGTGTTGTAGTCAGAAAATTGGAGATAAACGAGTCCTTCAAATATTGCCACGAAACACCACCTATATCGAAGGAGCTTGTTACGTGGCATGGTCAGGAGGATTCAGAAGCCCCCAATTTTCAAACACGATACAGGGTCCTTAATTGGGCTTACACTCAGATCAGTCACCGCATCCAAAATCTTCATTTGATAATAACTGTCAATGTAAACAAAATGTTTCATTCAGATTGGAAAAATGATAAGTAAGTGATAAAAAACTGATTTATTAAAATTGCCCATTGGATAATAGCACTGTTTTACTTATTCTATACTTAATTACTATAGCTGCTGTGAAATGATTAACAGAGACAAAATCGGATGTAATGAAGGCATCGCCTTTGCTAAGTGTCCTAACGCTTGATTGTAACTAAATCTCGGAATTCGAGCAGAACCTTGTAGGATACATCCTGGCTCAATAATATGGAGCCTAGAATACCAAAATAAACCCTCGAAATAGGTCAAATAACACAGTGTACTCGTAAAGTCATGGTCTAATGTACTGCAACACCTTCCAATGAGATGGCTTCGAAAAATGATCCGAAACTATAGCTGTTGGTGTATGCAATTTTGGTTCATAAAATTAACTCAAATAGCTCGCTTTTATTCACCAGGTTGCAGTACATTAGACCATGACTTTACATATCAGCATTAGTAAGTCAAATTCCTGTGTATTCATTATCAATGATGCATGATTCGCTAAGCATCAAAGAAAACAAGCTCCAAAGATATAATAATGATTTTAGTAAGTACAGCTTGACTTCCCAAGAGAGGTATAGGTGTGTGAGTGGAGTAGGGGGGAGGATTAACGTATTCGGTCTTTGGCTATAATATCAACGGCTGTGTAAGCTATTTAGCTTCAGTAATTTATTAGTTTTCATTATTTTTATTTTTTTATTCTGATCACTCAGCCGTCACATTTTGTTATTTCTTTCACTAACTCGCTTGTCCCTCTCCCCCGATGTCTCTGTAAGTCACATTTCCACTATTAGTTTGTAGGAGAGGGCAGTGTACTATACAGTGGACACACTACAGCAGTTAAGGAAGAAGGAAGATAAACAGAGGGTAGTCAGTCATATATGCTGCCTGGGTTCGGTTCTCGTGTTCCTAAAATACAAGATTTTAAGAAAAGTAAGTTGTATGAAGGCTGGTGATCTGCAATTGGTAAAATCCACACTTCCCTGAAAGAGGAAAGGGATACAAAATGGTATGAACAAAGGGAGGACTACAAAAAGGGCAAGATAAAGTGTATGGTGGAGTGATATATGATGAATGTGAATGTGGGGAAATAGAGTTACTGATTACACCCCCGTCATGATATCCCTATAATAGAGTTGTTGAGTTTAGACTAGATTAGGTGAGGTTAGGTTAGGTTGCGGAAGTGGAAGTGATGTTGGTAAAAGAGAATCTACCAACATCATGAAGCTCCAATCTCTCATCTAGAGCGACGCACGATAATCTTTGGGCCTCACAAGAGTAACAGGTTGGGGTATAAAAAAGAAAAGAAAAAGGGATGGGAAATTTTGTTTAAGGACCCTGTGATGTAGTCAGAAAATTGAAGTTATATGAGTCCTTCAAATATTACCACGAAACACCACCCATATGGAAGGAGCTTGTTTCGTGGCATAGTCAGGAGGAATCAGAAGCCTCCAATTTTCAAACACGATCACAGGGTCCTTAAATAAGACCACTGGCCTACTTACTGAGCCTTGAAGAAAATCAACTCCATGTCTTCCTCCAAGGCAAATTCTCTGTGAACAACGCATGGGTGTGTCAACTCTGGAACACTCTACCTTCATCCATCTTTCCACCTTACTACGACTTATGTATGTACAGTTGGACACAGGTATTGTGCTACAGCCCAGGTGAAATATACTTGTCCCATTTGAGTAACCAGTGTCTATTATCAGGTAGTTGCTTTTTATTACCATCCTCAATACTGACTTCTGCCCCTGGTGTCTCCTATTTGGCACTAAGGAACTTGATATTGGGAGAAATTGACCATCTTTCACTTGGGGTATACCTCGAATTCCTGTGTCCAACTGTACCTTCAAACGCAATGTGTTAGGGCATCTCGAACGAAATTGGACATGATTTTGGACCACTCTCTCACTGTACTATGTAGATGAGGACGGTAAGCGGGCCTGTGGCCTTTGTCCTCATCTTTGTTAATAAAAAAAAAAAAAAAAAAAAAAAAAAAAAAATGTTATAAGCGTTTGGATACAAGAGCCTCAGAGCTGAATACTTTGAGCAATTAAACAGAGTGTAACGCTAGCTGATGTCATAACTCCATAGGATGAATAATTGAGTTATAATGGGTACGAGATGTTCTATGAGCATTTGTGTTATTGTCCATAGTTACTGAGTTACTGACACTGGATGGTGAATGGTCCTGCTGTTCTCCACACTGTTAAGAGGTCGATGTTGCATCGTGTTGAGATGTGTATGCAAGAAGGTGGAGGTCCTCCATGTCGAACACCTACTTAACTAACTCATGAATAAAATTGCAATGTCCATACGTTTGTGTTGCAATAATACTTGGTGAAATGTGTCCGTTTTATCAGCTAGCGTTACATGCACCTAGTTTAATATTATCGTGTATTCTCCTGTTGGATCTTCCTTCACGTATTCTCCTTCACATCACACGTATTCTCCTTCACATCATCACACCAACAATAATACAATGTGCATCAGTTCGATTGCAGTATAGTTTTTATTAAAGGTGATTTTTATAATTCGTATGCCTAACTCTTGATACACATTGGGTTAATAATAGACTGACCGTATAACCAAACAGAAATAACTGTATTGGTTAGAGTGTACACATTTTCCTCTTACAGAGCGAGTTTCATTTTCCAGGTTGTACAGTCATCATTTATTGACGTACTTTAATCAAGAGAACACAATTAGTGCTTCATAAACAATTCTGACAGTGAATCAGACGTGAAGAGGTCACAAACCTTCATTCAGTATATAACGGTGGAGTATCAGTGTGTCAGTCTGATTTCACTCCTGTTGCCAGCTGGGCCAAACTTCCACGATGGACGAGGGCAACCACATTCTTCCTTCCGCTTGTCTGAGGGCAGGTGTTATCTCGGTATGATATATTTATAAATATTTGTAACACAATGACACCTCTGTACACAATTTTAGGAGTGTTATATCATGATCTGGGGGTCGTACTGATTGGATTCATGTTCTCGACAGGGAGAGAAAAATAAACCGACTTGGTTTACCAGCAACCGTACACTTCCATTTATTAACAGCGATCGACGAGTTCCTTATTTACACTTCATAAATCTGGGTACTAATAAGGCCGACGTTAGCTCGCTTAACATTAACCTTAAAATATATGTTCCATGGATCCAGCCCCTGGTGTCGCAGAGGTGGCACAACTAATACAATAAAACACACTATATATCATGATGTGCTGTAGTAGAGGATGCGATATTTAACATTGAACATAATTACAATATTCGGCTCACCCCTCTATTACACTGTAACTCCGAGGAAGTAAAATGTTGGTACTGATATCGGTGGACTGTTGGGTTTATGTAGAAATAAAGCATCACATCTATATTCAGTCCTGCTTACTAAGGATTTCAGAGATATTGCAAGCTCGTTTTTTTCTGAATAACTCTGTAACGAACACTCGTATCAGTACGAGCTTTCGCTACTGTTTAGTACACACAGCGTCCTCATTTATAAGAGTATCATGAATCACAACTTGTAAATGATAAAGATTCTGCCTTAAAGTGGGTAAAGAGGAGGAGGAGGTGGAGAGACATGGTAGAGAGGGGAAAGGCATGGGGGGAGGGCGGACGGGGAAGTAGCCCATTACAAAGATATTTCCAGACTATTAGCTTGCTCTCACTGTAATACATAACTCTCTCATTTATTCAGACTCTATCTTTATAATTTACAATTAGTGATTCATGATACTCTTATAAATTAGGACACTGTGTGTACTAAACTCTAGCGAACGCTCGTACAGATATGGGTGCTCGTTACAGAGTTATTCTGAAAAAAACACAAAAAAAAACGAGCTTGCAATGTCTTTGAAATCTTTCGTAATCACTTGAGTAGTTTCCTTTCCTAGACTGGCGCGTATTTATATAAATATAATGTATACAATGATAATAAGCCTCACAAATCTTAGTTGGATCAGCGAATTTATTGAATTAGCCCTGAAGGTGATGTATGTTCGTTGGAAGAAGATTTTGGGCTTTATGCCTATCGACTCATGGTGTTGGTCTTTGAGTCAGTCCTTCTTGTTACATCAACACATCTTCACCCAGCCTACAAGGTTGCAATCCTTGCTCTTAAAGCAGGGTACCTACTTACTGCTAGGTGAACAGGGACATTGGGATGGCCCCAATGCTTTGACCTCAGGTCTTTTTAAAGTCTTCGAATCTATTCTTACCTCCAAAATTCATAAGCACCTTACACGCCATAATCTTCCTTCAGATCGTCAGTATGGCTTCCGCTGCATGTACTGGCAAGCTTCTATCCCTCCTTTCTGATTCTTGGTCATCCTCTTTTTGGAACTTCGGTGAAACTTTTACTGTTGCCCTCGACATATCATAACCTATCGATGGAGTCTGGCACTTTAATTTCCAAACTGCCCTCATTCGGTTTCTATCCCTCCCTCTGTACCTTTATCTCTGATTTCCTTTCTGTCTGGTATATGGCTGCTGCTGTAGATGGGCACTATTCTTCTAAGTCTATCAACACCAATATGGTGTTCGTCAGGGTTCTGTCTGATCACCTACTCTCTTTCTCCATTTTATTAATGAGTTTCTCATATGTACTACATCCCCTATCCACTCCTACGCTGATAATTCCACCCAGTTTTACAACCGCCCATCACAGCAACTCCTCTCCACATCACGTGATGATGCAGTAGCATGCATGACTTCTGATCTTTCCCTCATCTCCAATTTGTGGTTTTCAATTACTCTAAAACACAGTTCCTTCATATTTCAAATTGTACCAATCTTCCATATGACTATCTCCTCTCCTTCAACAACATACAGCTTGATCTTTCTCCCTCCCTTAATATTTTTGGAGTCTATTTCTCACATAATCTCTCTTGGAGAGAACATATTACCTCTCCAGCTAAAACTTTCTCAAAGAAGATGGGTGTGCTGCGCAGATTCCGTGAATACTTCACCCTGACAGTGGCAGTCTCTGTACAGGGGTCTCATCCGCCCCTGTATGGAGTATGGCTCTCATGTGTGGGGGGGATCAACCTTCACAACACTCTTGGACAAGGTGGAATCAAAGGACTTTCGTCTTTCGTCTCATCAACTCTCCTCCTCTATAAAGCCTCTTTACCCTTTACACTGTTACCAATTTTGTGTGTAAGTGGTGGACACAAGTGATCAATGGCTGCCAGAGACTGTTTGATTTGGTAACACTGGTAAAAAGCCAGAACATTTCACTCAGTTGCTCTTTTTCTTTTGCCTCTCCTGTGGAAGCTGGGGTTTACTGATTCACTACAACCTCTCTCTCCGCCATAATGTTGCATCACTTTCTCTCTTCTATTGCTATTAGACTGGACATTGCTCTTCTGATTTCTCTCAATGTATGCTTCCTCACCTCAGGAGAGCATGCAACACTCGCCAAGCCTCTCGTTCGCACCCCTTTTCTGTCCAAATTCCCTAATCGGTTCTCTCAGTCTTTCATATACACAACTGGTCGACTCAGGAACACTCTACCTTCATCCATCTTTCCACCTTCTTACAACTTACAGTATGTTCCTTTAAACGCAATGTGTCTAGGCATTTCGAACTAAATTAGACATGATTTTAGACCACACTCACTGTGTACTACGCTGATGAGGATGACAAGCAGGCACGCAGTCTTTATAGTTCTATTGTACTACCTGGAGAATCTAATCCGGGATCTCTCGTTTGCTAGGCGAGCTTGTTAACCGTTAGACCATCAGTTAGAATTATATAATTATATATTGGTTGCCTGCAAACTAGACGTTTTCTGGGACTAATTGTTGGCATTTAGTTTAATAGATCTTTTATCTCTGGTATGAGTTACCACTGGTGTTTATAAGGCGCACTATTCCTCCACTTCGTACTCGGTTGTCGTATGGTCTATTTGATCACATCACACCCCTGAAATAGAAGGACAGAATGGCACGCCAAGGTCATCCTCGATAGTAAGGGCAGGTTCAAGGGCGACCCTAGGTATAGGGGTAGTAGCAAAGATGTGGCCAGCTGGCATGCTCTTACACATACTGGCTGGACCAGGGCTTTTCCCCATGTATCAGGAGCGGCTCAACAGTGGTCCGTTGGGTTGGGCATAGATGGGTAGCAAGAGAACATCAGGATTGGCAACAGGTCATCCTCCAGGAGCACATCAGCTGGGGTTTCAGATGTCAGGAACACGTAGCAAGCAGTGGGTGTGGTACTTCCCTGTCTCTGTTGGTTGACCTGGTGTCAGAAGTTATTGGCTATTATAAATACAGTTGCCACCACTAGTAACGAGCCTAGCGTCTGATGGGTTAGGCGAAATGTACTACCACTGTGTTTATATATATATATATATATAATTGTAATACAAGTAAATGAATGGACAGAACTAATTCCTGCTCTTGTATCCACAATTAGAACGCTATGTAAATAGCCAGTGGTAGAGTGGCCATCTTGGTTTATTACCTGGTGTTCGTCTCGTTTGGCTTATTGGACGGCTAGGTGACTTCTGAAATGGAGTGCGTGAATTGGACTGTTCTTTGAGATTTACGGGCATGTAAGTGGGCACCACCTGGTTGTAGAACGAGTATTGATTGATTGATTGATTGATATTAGTCGCCGCAACAGCGATATCATAATTATAGCGCCAGAAATTAACGATAGAGAGGAGATACGAAGTGAGGAAAGTGGCTGGGATGGGAGAAACAATCCCTGCTACTGGAAGATGGTGGTACATTTTCTCTGACATGCAGGGCTTTCTTCAGAAGCATCTAGCGTCTCCCATGGCGAGTAGCAAGTAAGAAGACTGGTTTGTTTCATGTTTCTCAATGACGTTTACCAATATCGGTTACTTAGGTTAGATAATATTTACAGTGTTTACTCCACCTTTTGCATTGACTGTTGTGGTGCCGTTGTGTGGTGCAGCTGCCTGGCTTTATACAAGTAACCCCGAATGGGCCTAATGGTACTCTGAAAGTTTTTGGACCATTAACCCGCATTATGACCATCATCGCTGCGTCACTCAATTCCTGGTGAGCAATTATTACATTATTTGTAAGTATATAATATACACTGACAGTATCTGTATATTACAATGTCTTTCTGGTCTGATATACCGGTAGTCTTCACTTTGCTACCTTATATCATCATCATAATCACTCGTGCCTTGAACGCACATGACAATTAATTAAAAGCAACACTAAACTGCAAATAATATATAGTAGTCTAAAATTTGCTTTCTGACCTAATTTGGAAGTAGATACAGTTGTGTAGTTGATCCTTCTAACCAGGAACTATTTCAACAGCGTGGAGTACACCACACCATCTGACAATCTCTTCGGCAACAAAGATCCCAACGGGAACTGGACAGGAATATTAGGTCTTACCCAAACTATGGTAAGAATATGTAAGATTTACATAACATATGACACATTGTTTGCTCTACGTAGGAATGAGTATGGAAATGTAATTCTACAATAGGTTCCATAAACTGGATGATAATAATAATGCAACGTTCCTTGATAGGCCTACTCTTTCTAGGAAGGAGTTTCCGAGTGAGAGTATCAAAGTTAGGAACCAATATCATGTTGATGGCTAAGGTAGACAGAATGAATAAGGATCAACACTTTTCGCCATTGCAAATAAAGTTTCCTCCTCATACAGTGTCACAAAACAGAAAACAATATTAGCAACACTGTACTCGTCTGTTTCCTGGCATATATAGTTTATTATCAATAATAATAAAAATCACCCCATATAGACACAATAAATCAAGCTACCGGTATATTATTTGCTCAGGGATTTAAAGGCGTGTGTTAGGGGCATATATATTATTTCTCCATTTTCAATTGTAAATAGAAATATTTATTCCAACAGATGGTAAAAAAATCCTCATCTTCCCCATCATTGTTTGCACCTTCAAACACATACCTCGCAATATTCCATCTGTTTGTAAAAATATGCACATTCTCTACACCCAACATATTGAGTCAATAAACATCATAGGTATCGGTGAGGCTGGGGAGGCGATAGGATATTTGTCTCCTAATGTATATTCATAATAGTATAAATTTATGATGGTAATATGTGTGTGATTAAAAAATGTGTTCATATTACAATATATGAAGACGTATAAAAGATTTGAAAGGAGGACTGCATAATCCTGACCCATTCTGCCAGGAGGTGGATTTGACTGGAACTGCAATGACGCTGGACTTGGAACGTTGGGAGGACTTCAGCGTTAGTGTTCCACTTCGATCCTATGACCGCGAAATTGTTTACATCCGTCCAGTCCCTGAGGCTGACCTTACTGGTTTCATCAGACCCTACACCCCACTGGTCAGTGCAATCCTTCTGGTCTGTACTATTTACATCATCATCAATATCCCATAGACATTTTTCACCTTCGTACAGCGTCGGTCACATACCTCTGCAAAGATCGCCATTAATATTCCTAGGTCCCTCTCAATGTTAGCTAATAGTACCGCATCATCTGCATACATCAAGTTTGACAAAAGCCAAATTTCTCCAACCTGTTGCAATCCCACTTTTCTTTCCAATATAATCAATTAATTCTAATTTATTCTCTTTTCTCACAAAGATACACAATCTTTATAGATGCTCTTTACCACATTCAGCAACATATTCTCCATAGAGTCTATACCATTCGTTTGTAGAACTTTCCATAAGCCTTCCCTATTTCATTCTATCATTTTCTTCTGTAAATTATGTCCTGTTTACAAGTGAAGATATTGTAATAAATTCGTCATTTTACTAGGAAGGACTTTGTCACTGGCCTCTGCCTCCCCAAAGGCAAGGGACTCCTGTCTGCTTACTATTTTTCTCTGTCTTCTTCTTTGTGATATGTTTATCTCTTGCAACTTTGTAAATTTCACACTTCTCAATAAATACCTAAATTTTATGTTTACATTAATTGTCAAAGTGTTTAAGGCTCATTACGAAGCATTGGACGGCCGATTTTCCACCTCATGATGTAAAGTCATGGTCTAATGTACTGCAACACCTTCCAATGAGGCTTCGAAAAATGATCCGAAACTATAGCTGTTGGGTGTGCAATTTTGGTTCATAAAGATAACTCAAATAGCTCGCTTTTATTCACCAGGTTGCAGTACATTAGACCATGGCTTTACAGTTGCCTCAAGGTATTCCTTTACCCCTTCTTTTGTGTCTGGAGTACATGAATAAGACCTATCTCCCTGTTGAATCATATTTACGGGCAACACAATGCTTCACTGTTTCTGAATGTGATTCGAACCGATGCCACATGCACTTCACAGCCACAGCTAGGGGTAAAGAAATATCTTGATGCAACTGTACGGGTCTATAGTATGATTTCGTGGCAGTGAACGAATAGGAACACCATTTACTCTTATTAATAATTCTATATTAAATTAAGATTTAAAAGCAGTGATGGGAATCTGTCCTTGCAAAACTGTAGCAAAGGAGTGATTTTTTTTTTGTTATGGGCCCTGGTAGGTGTGGTGTCTAGTGCTGGTGACCCTGCTGGTGGTTTGGGTTACACTCTGGGTCACACAACATCACCAGGCTGATCTCACCAAACATCGACCGTAAGTTCAAGACTCCTCTATTATGGGGCTTACATTTTTTAGTTGCAAATGAGAGAAATAGGACGTAATTCTATCCCATATTATCTGTGCATTGTCCATCAGATCACGGAGAAAGACGGTTAGGGAAGAACCTCGTTTTGATACATTGCGGGCTACAGATTTCCACAAGCAACGCCAGGAAATAAATCACCTCAGTATTACTAAGAGGGAATTTGTTTTGTTAGAGTATTTGATGGATTCAGATTTACAGGCGAGTTAAATATTAATGTAATCTGAACATAATCAAAGTGATATATCTTAGTATATATAACAAGAACATGAAGGAAAACCCTTCAAAAGCTCCGGCTCTTAATGATTCAAGTGAAATGAGTGAGTGAATGAGTTGAACCCCTTTTAAGAAGTTGTCGCCCCAAGAAGAAGAAGAACAATAATTACGATAAGACCTAGAGCTCTCGGCTTAGGACGGAGCTAAAAATATAACTTTTCTGAAAACTTTTCAAAATTAAAAAAAAAAAACGAAGTGAAGGTAGATTCCAGGCTGATTCCGTGACAATGTATTTTATGTTACAAATGTCGGTTAGATAAGAGTTAACATCTTCACTATTAAGTGGAAGAGACATTGCCCTTTATATTTAGCAGAGATAAGTATTAACATCTTCACTACCCGGTGTGACATCATGATGTGTTAACATCTTCACTATTAAGTGGAAGAGACATTGCCCTTTATATTTAGCAGAGATAAGTATTAACATCTTCACTACCTGGTGTGACATCTGACAGCTCGAGCTCTGATTGGCTCTAATTTTCCCTATAAAGTATACTCTTCGCCCCCACCCCAACCCCACGCCCCCACCCACACCCACGGCCCAAACCCCCCCCCCCCCACACCCCTACTCCACGCCCCCCCCCACACCCACACCTTTAATAGTTCTTATTATTAAAGATTAGCAAACAGTCCTGCGTTAATGTTTGGTTCATTTTTTGCTTGTCATTTATTGAAGTTAAAGTAAGACACATTGTTTTTCTTTTAATTTTAATGACACACTTTCTTATACACAGTTATTATTAATTTGTTACATATCCTGCCTTATTTGCAGCTAGAATATTGTTTTCCTTTGAACAGAAATTATTAAGTAATGTATTAGTTGATGCCCAGACTATAATTTTTTCAAAATTTTCTGAGCTATGATGGACATCAAAGGGTAAAAGTGCATCGATCGTCATCAGCCAAATTATTTAACGTTATCTTGTAGCCAAAGTGTGAAACAATCCAGCAGTTGCCAAAGCCAAGTACCCAGCACAAGCTGAAAGAGATCCCAGGGATGATGAATTTCTGCAACCGTGTTATCCCAAACTGCTCACAAACGCGTACGCGTAAACCCGCGCAAGCCTTGGGTGCCGATTTCTTGACAAACTTCGACCCTGTTGTCGACATTAGAAATCGTAAGCCCAGGAGTCATTGACTTCCATTGGCACAGCGACCGGATGCGCACGCAAATGCCCGCGCGCACGCACACACAAAAGTGCACACGAGCCTGGGGACAAACAGCACGCGCACACACATGCATGCTTGCGCACACACACCTGCGGACACACAAGCACGCTTGCGCACACACGCCTGCGGACACACATGCGCGCACACACGCCTGCGGACACACACGCACGCTCACGCACACACATGCGGACATGCACAAGCGCACGCACAAGCCATTTTGGGCACCGATTTTTTGACAAACTTCGACCTTGCTGTCGACATTAAAAATCGTAAGCTCATGGATTGGATAAGTTCCACTGGCACTGCAGCAACACACGCAAGTGAACACTCACCAACTTTCCTGCTACACTCCACTCTACGACCTCGGCCACTACGACAAAACAACAACTATGCCTACAACTCCACGCCACTGATACGTTCTACAACTTCTTCACAACACGAGCGAACGCCGTAAGAAGACTGTATCGTTCCTCCTTCCTCGTCACTAAGGAGGGGAGTAGTGTAGCGGCAACCTACATGACATTGCATACCACTGAACATATTCCAGGTTGGATACAAGAAGTTCATATGTAATGTAATATAATAGGATAGACACACACACGAACACACACTAACACACATTAACAACACTAACACTGACAACAATAAACCTTACACAAACCACCCAACCTTGTTTGCCATTGACCCTCAAAGTGAAGATGACCAACATCTTCACTACATGTAACCTCGTGTTATAATCTTACTGGCAATATTGCGTTTATTTATATTCTGAAGGAAATGTGGATGCTTAGTCAGTTTGTTAATAACAATGTAATTGTACAGTTGGACACAGGAATGGGTGCTACAGCCCAGGTGAAAGATACTTGTCCCATTTGAGTAACCAGTGTGTATTATCAGGTACTTGCTTTTTATTACCATCCTCAATACTGACTTCTGCCCCTGATGTCTCCTATTTGGCACTAAGGAACTTGATATTGGGAGAAATGGACCATCTTTCACTTGGGCTGTACCACGAATTCCTGTGTCCAACTGTACTTGTGGTGGCAGTATCTGGATGCATCAACGATCCTCTACTCACTGCATCAATGTATCTGTGACTGTCAGGCATTTCCTCATCATCATTTCCAAAAGGAACCAAATCTTTACAATATATGCACTTCATTTTTTTTAAATACAGCAAAGCAGCAATACCCGGCTAAATACACTATCACAGGGAGGACATCATTACATTTCTCAATATCACTCTTCGATACAGTGATGTTATAAGATAGGATGTCACTCTGTAAGGTCTCTTTCATACTATCCCAATTGGTCTCAAAGCTCTTTAAAATTACTTTCTGGTCATTCAGTGGTAAATTTCGTTGTAAAACTGACATAATTCTGAGCTTCTTTTCACATTCAAATATCGGCCGAATTGAAATATTATAATTCCCACCTGCTAATTGTCTGTACTGACCAAACAGTGACTCAAGATTATCAGTCTGAAATTTCGTTGTTAGGATCTATTTCATATTTAATTTGCATGTACAGTGCTTTACTATTTCAATTATTGCATGACAGAAGACACTGCACACGATATCGGCAGGTGTGAAGTGTAACTCACAGACCTAAATCAGAATATGTTTCTAGTATGAGTATAATAATAATAATAATAATAATAATAATAATAATAAGTATCTGTATGTATGGTTGATAATTTGGTTGTCTGTCTGTCTGTCTGGCAACTAGTAGTGATATCGAGTTAAATATTTAGCTAAGGAGTGAGAGGAATCAAAGATGATTTCTAAGCTGCGCGAATTTGTACCGCCTTGAAGATGCAAAAAGTGCAACACCTGCCACCTGTAATACCTATCATTAGTAATTATGATTCTGTCGCATTTGTTCTTACTCTTTCTCTGCTTATTCTGTTATAAACTTTCCCACATGGTATAATTATACAGTATGGAAGACCACTTGCATGATTCAAGCGGCATTTAGCATTTGGTGAGGAAATTACGATAAATAATTCTAGCAGTCTGCCTCACCACCTCGCCATCTTGCTCGCCACGTTTGTGTAAGGCGACCATTCATCATCGAGGCTAAACAATTATAACCCTTCTTTATACATTTGCCAACACATTGTGCTTCTATTTTCTATACTGCTGCTAAACTTGAACAATAGTATGATGGGGGGTACTTACCCTGCTGCTCTGAGTTGGGGTGAAATTCTGTCGTTAGATGGCACGAATCCACTTGTAGCGAAGTTTTTCGTCCTTAGGAAAGGAATACTGTACTTGGGTAATCAAGGACGGACCACGAGTTGTAACAGCGGTTTATTAAGGCACAGTTTCAACCTGTAATACAATTGTAATAATAATAAAAAAAAAAGCAACAACTTATCAATCAGCATAGTACTATATCATATTTACTACCTTCATGAAATGCATATTTCTAATCACTATTAAATCAATAATATTTTATAACAGCATATAACAAATACATAACCACTGGAGCCATCAAACTGGAGATAATTAATCATACTCTGCCTCGCCACATTTCGAGACATATACATTATACAGTAACAACTATTTACATGTACAGCTCCGGACTGATCAATGGTCCACACTTCTTCCACCCTTGCCTTGGTGTGGGCCTCAACGGATATGGTATCACTGACAGGTGGAGGGGGGAGGGGAGAAATGTGGGCGGAGTTATATAGGGGGGGTAGCGTTACCAATGTTGAGCCATCCAGAAATTTGAATCCCGAACCACTTGTGATCATGGATGTGAACCACTCACTTGAAGGTGGTAGGAGAGGAGGGGTTGGGTTGGGGAGAGAGGGGTAAAGCTTCACCAGTGATCGAGATGGAGAGAATTATTGGATCAAGTAGCTAAATGTTTTCTTCTGTAATCTAAATCCAACTCTGATGCTGCATTCCATGGGATATTCTTTATTATTTGAAATGAATCCAGATTTTACCTAATATAATTAACACGACACCAGTTTTTTATGACTAATATATCAAGCGATGCACCACCTACCCAGTGTTAAGTTACATATCAAGTAAATCCTTTATTTTTATCCTGTATCATTTATGACATTTTCTAAGAAACGTTTATTGTGTAACTGGTTACCAAAGGATAATAGTTATAGTGTAAGATGTTAATTACCTAATAACTACTCCATCTGTTCTTCCTCACCCCGTCCTCCCTTATTCAATTCACTGTTTCCTCTCCCTCCATCCCAGCATTCCTTGCTCTCCATCTTACCACCACTACCATCATTCTGTGTGTTGCTGCATAATCTGTTAATGCGCAAACACGACCACAATAGAAATAAAAGTGATATTTGGAATGCAAATACAATCCGTTATATATGACGAATATATTTATTACCTTTATTTATTTATCTGAGGTCAACATCTAGGCCAGCCATTCAGACGCCCAGTATAGTGAACCAATCACATGATTTAGAGGATATTGTGTCACAACTATTGTTATTACTAATTAAAACAGGGAAAAATTGAAATCAGACATTTATTGGTTATTGTTTACATCTCCACAAGTCCTCGTCACAAAGCATTCAAACCCATAATCCAACTGGGTCTGTAGGCACCACACTGTAATTATAATAACCACAATTATAATAACTGTTAACTTATTATAACCTGAAGTTTATACTTCGACCTCACGTTTGCATTAAGCATGTGTAATGTTTGTTTTGTTTTCTTATTATTATTATAAGCACCGATATATGTATTGCTTTAGACCCTTAGCCACGATGATATACAGTATATACACTATTTATATACACTTCTATGAAGATATTAAGGCTTGAAATACTGTAGATTACATATTTCATTTTATTACTCATCAATTTGTTGCTAGTATCGTGTTCAACCACCCTCCTTCTCAATGACAGCCTGTAGTCGCTCGGGCATTGAGGCACCATGCCTCCTCACTGTATAATATATATGGTTTTCCCCGAAAAATCTCCCACTGTGTTCTGGTGTGACGTAACAAATCTGCTGTGGTTCTCTGTCGTTCTGGCTCCCACGTGTTAACGATAGAACTTCATAGATTTTCTATAGGGTTCATATCGCAGTCTTAAATAGACAAATCTATCACCTGCAAATAATCATGAGCAGTAAACCATTCTTGAACTTTCCTCGCCATATGGATAGGGCATCGGTCGTGTATAGGACAGATAAGGGTGAGTAGTTGAAAAGAAATTAAAAACATTTAGAATATGTGCTTCATTATATTGCATTTGATCGATCTATTAAATAAAGACACTGTCTATTGTTCACCCCCGTAGAGAGATACTGATTATAATTATTATCCTTTGGATATTAAGCAACAAATAACGGAGCTGAGACAATTAATTTTCTGTCTTCAGCTTTACCTGTATTCTTTTCACCCCTCATGCTGGCAGTCCCCCTCTTTATCACCTCTTCTCGCCGTAAAATAAATAAATTTCTACCTATATTTTTCAAGTAACTGGCAACCTCACACAACCTCCTCTCACCTGTCTTCTCTCTCTCTCACGTCCCCTTCCTTCCTTGCCTTCTGTAGTATTTTTTATCTTTTGTTTCTCATATTTTTAACCTTCTCATTCGTTCTTTGAAAGTTTTAATGACATAGGCCTTTCTCCCTTATCACCCATTGTCCTTCAAATTTATGCAAGCAAAAGGATATGATAATAGTTATGTAGAATATATATATATATATATATATATATATATATATATATATATATATATATATATATATATATATATATATATATATATATATATATATATATATATGAAATGAGAGAGAAAGAAGGGGGGGGGGGGTATGGAGGGGCTGGTGGAGGAAGAGAGAACAAGAAAGACGCCAATAACCGTGGCTGTAGAGACGTTTTCTTGAAGATTTATGGTTGATTTTGGGCGAAGGAACTAATGGAGATGGAGTTCACATTAACAAACCTATATAATTAAGTATTGAATTTTATCATTGTCATCATAATATTATTATTTTCTACTCTCATCTGTAGGCTAATTAAGTATTGTTCGATATCAGCAGAACTGTAATGACATCAGATAGGATGGGTGACTATAAAACTTGGACATATGTAATGAAATGGCTATACTCAATGGTAAATGTGTTTCAACAATAATGAATATATTAAACAAAATTATGAGAACCACAATTATCCATATATTATATGTGAAAAGAATAATATTCTGTGGAACGGAATGAGACAATCGAATCTCTCCTGTAGAATATAGGCTTATTTCTGGTGAAGTGAAGGTTCGAGTCATGTGAACCACAGTTCCCTTTACACACACACACACACACACACACCAATCCCACATCTTGTAGCTTTCACAGGCTTACCAACCTAACACACGGGGGGGAAAATAACTTGTTCTACGTTACATATAGTGTATTATTGGATTACAAGTAAATTTCTGGCCATAACAAGGAAATCATTAACACGTAGACAAAGCAGAATAAAGCTAGTTACTATTTGTGAAACATATGATAATCAGTGGTGACAACCTATGAGACGTCAGCCTTCATAACCCTACACATTTCTAATGACGAGTATTTATGTGCACACAATAATACAAAGGATTAATTCAATAGAAGACTACCATCAGCATCTTGCTATTACTTTTAATACTAACTTTATAAAGATATTATTGCACCTTGTATTCCACAATATTTATATAATAAAACTCTTAATAGTGACAACATTAAAGTAAAATACAATATACAGAAATACAAATTCCAGTTCCATTTCTATAAAGCATTACGTATTTGTCTTCCATTCTTCTTAGTGTTTATAATTATGAATTTAGATGCGGCCTATAGGCCTATATATTACGTCTAGTTATCACCCACAAGACTTAATTATTAATGTTGGCAATCTTGCAAACCAATGTATTTTGAGAGCCAGAACTGTTACATATTATTCTCCCGACAAAGAGAATATATATGTTTGTCACCTTTGATTCTCCAGGTTTAATAAAAACAGTGGATTATCGGTAAATTTTTACTTAATAATTTGGTTATGGGTGATAAGAGAGAAAAGCTTATGTCATTAAAACTTTCAAAGAACGAATGAGAAGGTTAAAAATATGAGAAACAAAAGATAAAAAATACTACAGAAGGCAAGGAAGGAAGGGGACGTGAGAGAGAGAGAAGACAGGTGAGAGGAGGTTGTGTGAGGTTGCCAGTTACTTGAAAAATATAGGTAGAAATTTATTTATTTTACGGCGAGAAGAGGTGATAAAGAGGGGGACTGCCAGCATGAGGGGTGAAAAGAATACAGGTAAAGCTGAAGACAGAAAATTAATTGTCTCAGCTCCGTTATTTGTTGCTTAATATCCAAAGGATAATAATTATAATCAGTATCTCTCTACGGGGGTGAACAATAGACAGTGTCTTTATTTAATAGATCGATCAAATGCAATATAATGAAGCACATATTCTAAATGTTTTTAATTTCTTTTCAACTACTCACCCTTATCTGTCCTATACACGACCGATGCCCTATCCATATGGCGAGGAAAGTTCAAGAATGGTTTACTGCTCATGATTATTTGCAGGTGATAGATTTGTCTATTTAAGACTGCGATATGAACCCTATAGAAAATCTATGAAGTTCTATCGTTAACACGTGGGAGCCAGAACGACAGAGAACCACAGCAGATTTGTTACGTCACACCAGAACACAGTGGGAGATTTTTCGGGGAAAACCATATATATTATACAGTGAGGAGGCATGGTGCCTCAATGCCCGAGCAACTGCAGGCTGTCATTGAGAAGGAGGGTGGTTGAACACGATACTAGCAACAAATTGATGAGTAATAAAATGAAATATGTAATCTACAGTATTTCAAGCCTTAATATCTTCATAGAAGTGTATATAAATAGTGTATATACTGTATATCATCGTGGCTAAGGGTCTAAAGCAATACATATATCGGTGCTTATAATAATAATAAGAAAACAAAACAAACATTACACATGCTTAATGCAAACGTGAGGTCGAAGTATAAACTTCAGGTTATAATAAGTTAACAGTTATTATAATTGTGGTTATTATAATTACAGTGTGGTGCCTACAGACCCAGTTGGATTATGGGTTTGAATGCTTTGTGACGAGGACTTGTGGAGATGTAAACAATAACCAATAAATGTCTGATTTCAATTTTTCCCTGTTTTAATTAGTAATAACAATAGTTGTGACACAATATCCTCTAAATCATGTGATTGGTTCACTATACTGGGCGTCTGAATGGCTGGCCTAGATGTTGACCTCAGATAAATAAATAAAGGTAATAAATATATTCGTCATATATAACGGATTGTATTTGCATTCCAAATATCACTTTTATTTCTATTGTGGTCGTGTTTGCGCATTAACAGATTATGCAGCAACACACAGAATGATGGTAGTGGTGGTAAGATGGAGAGCAAGGAATGCTGGGATGGAGGGAGAGGAAACAGTGAATTGAATAAGGGAGGACGGGGTGAGGAAGAACAGATGGAGTAGTTATTAGGTAATTAACATCTTACACTATAACTATTATCCTTTGGTAACCAGTTACACAATAAACGTTTCTTAGAAAATGTCATAAATGATACAGGATAAAAATAAAGGATTTACTTGATATGTAACTTAACACTGGGTAGGTGGTGCATCGCTTGATATATTAGTCATAAAAAACTGGTGTCGTGTTAATTATATTAGGTAAAATCTGGATTCATTTCAAATAATAAAGAATATCCCATGGAATGCAGCATCAGAGTTGGATTTAGATTACAGAAGAAAACATTTAGCTACTTGATCCAATAATTCTCTCCATCTCGATCACTGGTGAAGCTTTACCCCCCTCTCCCCAACCCAACCCCTCCTCTCCTACCACCTTCAAGTGAGTGGTTCACATCCATGATCACAAGTGGTTCGGGATTCAAATTTCTGGATGGCTCAACATTGGTAACGCTACCCCCCCTATATAACTCCGCCCACATTTCTCCCCTCCCCCCTCCACCTGTCAGTGATACCATATCCGTTGAGGCCCACACCAAGGCAAGGGTGGAAGAAGTGTGGACCATTGATCAGTCCGGAGCTGTACACTTACTTCAATGGCATCACCATCGAGAGCCTTGAACCCCAGTAATGGATCACTTTATCCTCGCCACATCACTACATGGGCACCGGTAGTGCACCCTGCACCGGCTGAAAGATGCACACAGTATTTTAATACTAAGATGATACACAGTCAAGCAGATCCAGGTATGAAACGGACCGACAATACATAATGTCCATCACTATTATCCTCTCACAAATAAGTATTCATAGTTACACAATCCTATATGACTATACAGTGTAAGTACATACCATCATAACACACCTCCAGCACACAAGTAAAGTCACAATCGCACTCGACAACCAGCTACATCCAAGTGGTAGACTAATCTGATCAAAACATCCACGTCATGGGAAACAAATGCTATCCAAGATGCGCAGTACGAAAATTAATAGTAAGACTTACTATATATATAAATGAATAAACACCTTACAAAAATAATTAACATCCTGATTATACATAAACATATTTTACACATAATTATAATCCATTTCTATAATACCCATTACAGTTTGGTACACAGCAACAGTGTGGCATTATTACAATAAGTAAAATAAATGTTCAACACAATGCGCGGGGAATATTCAGACGATTTTGTGTATAAATAATGCCGCCCACTGACACATGTAAACAACCACTGACCCCTGCTCGGTTGTTCTGACTTCCAATGATACGGTTTCTCTTCGGCTCGAGCATTGTACAAAATAATGCCAAAAGCTTCCAGACAAATAATTAAACCCCAAAACACGAATATAATAACAATGGTTTGAGTTTTTTCAATGATGCAAGAGAGATTATACATGCATTTAGGGTTGCCAGATTTGCCATTTTTTTAAGTAAAATCATCTATTTTACAAAATAGAAAGCAGAAACAGCTGTAGAAAATTGTTAAGTAATTGCCACCATTATGTACAGTTGCCAAAAAAGGTATTGCGACAAATCTTAATAGAACTTTAACCATAGTAATATCCACAACTATTTGTAGGGACTATAAACATGTATAACAGAATGAAATATATATATCCTTCTGTAATAGCCTACATACTTATAATCCCTACAAACAACTATGGACATTAATATATTTAATGTTGTATCAATAGTTGTCGCAATACCTTTTTTAGCAACTGTATATGCTTGTTGAGTGTTTAACTAAAACTCGACCAAGGAATTATAATTGTCGTAAAGTCATTGTCTAATGTACTGCAACCTGGTGAATAAAAGCGAGCTATTTGAGTTAATTTTATGAACCAATATTGCACACCAACAGCTATAGTTTCGGATCATTTTTCGAAGCCATCTCATTGGAAGGTGTTGCAGTACATTAGACCATGACTTTACATCTGGTACCCACTCCCCCTTATATGAATTGGAATATAATGCAGAGTATACCGTAGGACTAGCAGGAATGGATTCCCCAATCATACGGATTTTATGCAGGGACTTCCCACTACCACCTTGACCAAATTTTCTCTCATCTTGGGCCACTTGAAGAAGAACGAACCTGAAGAGTAGCTCTTGGGGCATTAAGGGCAGCAGCATTTGTATTGAAAGTAATATAGCCCCGATTACATCTACAGTCACTGTCATAAGTAATTTGGATTCAAGAACCACTTCCAAACATTTAAAAATGGAGTAGTTTGCGCCATACGAAAGGGATGCTAGTATATTCGTTAACATTAACGTATCGTAACCGCTGACAAGGTTCAAAGACACAACACAAAGACGACCACTGCTCGAGGAATAGATAGGGGCTTTAATTAAGTTAACCATATATCATTAAATTTGTTATATTGGCCCTCGAGACGTCACCCTCTGGTCGTAGTGATATGAAGAAAGCTGCAAATATAGGTAGACTCAGCAGGTCGGGTGTTGTGTCAGGCAAAAGTCGTGTCGCCTCACTTGCTTCACCGAGACAGGCAGTGTTCATGGACTCGAGAAATACACACGTTTTCTACACCTAATAATCTCGAGTTTATGAACATCGTGTGCCTCGGTGAAGCAAGTGAGGCGACAGGACTTTTGCCGCCGAATGTACTTGCATCCCTTTCATATGGCGCTATCCACTCAATATGTAAGTGTTTCGGAGTAGTCCTTCGTATCCGAATCACTTATGACTGTGATTGTAGGTCTAATCGATGCTATATTACATTCAATACAAATGCTGCTTTGGCACTGTAAAGTTCAGATGATGCGGTCCACCAATGTAGTATATAGTGACAATGACTACTGCCCTAACATCTTTAATGACTGTGTAGAGCATGTACAGTTGCCTCCAGTCGTAGCGACCCCAGTCTCAGATGTGTGTGGCGAAATGTGGCAGTACTGGGTTTGTTTACTCGTGGTCAGAGTCAGTGAATGGACTCGACTAACCCTCGCTATAGTCTCCAAATGGACACTATGTAAGTAAAATTGTCTATCTAAAAATGCATACGTTTCCTACATCAATACAAATACAACATATACTAGAATATATAACATATAAATCTCAGTTTCCGTTGTTTGGTGCGAAAAAACGGTGTAGCGAGGTGCAGCTTGTGACAGGAAGGAAGGGAGAGGGTATGGGGAAACGGGGGATATGGGGATATGCGGGTTGGTTTTGAGGGGGAAGTACAGTGTTGGTAAATCTAGAGTAAATGATTCCTCCAAACTCTTCCAGGCAACAAGATGCCCTTATTTTTCTTCATCTGGGTCTGTTTCCTGGCACACTTTGGAGGAATCAAGGCACTCCAATGTACCAAAAAAGAACTACCACCTTAAGTAGCGATGCTTCGAGACTTCTTATTCAGTGAAACAATCCACAAAACCACACATTTTAGCTAACATTTATTAAAATTGTATTGACCAATATTTAAGTGCTTTCCAATTAAAGTTAAAAGGCTCATTGTTCATGTTTAATTAGGTCAGTCATAATGTCATTGGCGTAAGGATGTGGCGACCAAGGAAGCGAAATTGTGGGTGAAGTTAGAGTTAATGTGGGAAGAAAGATGGGTCACTGAGATACATGCTATGCATGTAATACAACATAAAGAAATATTAACGAATCTTTAGAAAATTCAGTCAATAATCCCAATTTTCTATGTTTGTGACTTATCTATATTTAATCGTAATAAATATCAAGGGGTTTTGCTAGCGAGGATCGTCGTGAGCGAGCCTCTATCAGCTTGTAAATACAGTGCTATATAGCCTTCAATATAGCATACACTAGTCTACTATTCATGAAAACTATATCCACAACTATCAATAAACTCTTTTAGAGAACACCACACACGTGTGATGTATAAATCATGTATTAAAACCGAGAATAAGGAGCCCGTGACATCACGGCTGAATTGATGACGTTTCACTGAACTATCCTTACTGTTTCTCATCCTTGGTGGCGACCCCATCGCCCACTGTCTATGGTGCAATGGCCTTGGGGCGAGGGGCACCGGGAACGCCTCCCCTGTAAGATTTCCTTAGCAAAGGGATATCTCCAGCATATATATATATATATATATATATATATATATATATATATATATATATATATATGCTTAGTAGTGAGTATATACTCGTAGTCGTAGCAAGGGTTATAGTGCAAATTGGATATGGCGCAAACTCGGCCTGGCTTCATTTTACCCAAATTTCGCCCAGCTGAAGGATTTGAGGGCAAAAATAAAGGATAATTGCGCATGAGCTATATAGCGATAAAAGTTACAACAGGATGTTCATAAAAATAGTCTCATGATCTGTCCTGGCTCATTAAACTTCCGTATGAATACATATCTACCCTAACCTAACCAAACCAAGCGGGTTCCCGGTACCGAGTGAGACTTATATAAAAAATATGGTGCCTGGCTCTGGTGGTTTACTGGTTCAGCAGTGATGGTGGAATGAGGTTGGTGCTTTGATGGATGAGGTGTATAGGGGAAGTCCGTCGCCTGATGCTGGCAACAAGGGGTCAACCCTTTTGTGATTACGATCATACAAATACAATTATATATAAATTATATATTCAATATGAATATCTCTGTTACAAAATAAATATATCAGTTTTCATTCATTCTGAATTAAACTAAACATCTGTGTTGGTGTTCATGAAGGGAAAGTTCATTTTGAAGGATTGGAAAGAGAGAAAATTCGATTAGATTAGACTAACTTTTATAAGGAACGGGGAAAACACTTTATATTACTTCTGCCAAGGAGGTTGTGTTTTTTGGTTTGGGTTGCTTGTTTATCAGCATAATTGTGCCATACGTTTGGCTGATTCTCATACTACTGTAGTTTTAGGTGTGATAGCCCTAAGATCCGTAGTTTTAAAACATTTTAGGGCCCTTACTGGAGCTCTATGAACCCTCCAAACTACTCCAGGCAACAAATTCCCTATTCGAAACACTGAAGCATTTTGTGGCCTGGATTATTTGGAGGGTTCATAGAGCTCCAGTAAGGGCCCTCAAATGTTTTAAAACTACGGGTGTAAGGGCTTAGGACAGAAAACATTCTAATATGATTAGGAAATGTTTCCCATACGAATCTGGATCCTCTATTTATTTTATTGGATTTTTCACCACTGTGATTGATTGTGGGTTAGAAGGAAGACCGTCCAAGGCCAGTAATACTCTGTAGAACGTGATAGAAAAGACGGACAACAAGAAAGTAAGAAGGAAAGGAGGAAAAGTTGAAGAGATCCCCAAACCCTTATTGTGTTGTATTCAAGATCGTAGGCAATACTCCCCAAAGATTAGAATATATATATATATATATATATATATATATATATATATATATATATATATATATATATATATATATATATATATATATATATATATATATATATATATATATATATATGTTCTATATTACAGAACCTCGTCTCCTTAATGTCCGAGAGGTTATGTGCAGTAATTGATGTCGAGGGGGACTGGACACACCAACACCAATAATACTTATACACAATATAAATTAGGTGTTTTAATCTAATAAAGATAATGTAGTTCATTTGTTTATTGACATTCGTAAAGACATTAGGAGGATTAGTTTCCCTGTTTTAATAAGATGTGTGATGACATACGAGAGCTTTATAAATATTGAAACCCAAGATGTGTCGCTAAGATAGCCTAGTATAATTGAGAGTCTGTTGGTATGTTGGTATCTTCAACAGGAGAGACAAGCTGAGTACTGCACGGGAAGCTGAGTACTGGACCCCCCACGGCTACAGGCTAACCTAAAAATATCACTGTAGACTAAACTAGCACCTTGACCATGACTGAACAATGCTCACCACAATTTCACTTCATTATTCTTATATCTAAATGATGACCTTTTACGATTACTTAAAAAGTGTTCAATCTCACAGTGGTGTATCATTGCTTCTGATGATTAGACTACTTGTTTGCTCCGGTAGCACTCTACATCTGTTCTCCTGTTGGTCCACCCCCCTAACGGGAACCGCCTTGCCGAGGTGGGGGGGCTTGTGTGTCTCTGTAATCTGGCGAGCTAGACTAGAGGGGGCTCCGGCCCCTGTTCTGCCCCGATATCGGGGAGAGAGGGCTTCCCATGCTAGGAAGGTCGCCAGTGAGAGACCAGACTAAATAGTTTCCATCTTTCAGTTCTTCAACAGTCCCTCTTTTCATTTTATTTCCATCCTGCTTGCTGTCACACCTCTCTATCACCTTTTTCTGGCGCTATAGGACCTCGATGTTGCGGCGCCTAATATCCATCAATCAATCCTGTTGGTCCAGATTTTCCTTTGCTTTTATATTGTATCAGTCTATGTCATCACAAACTACATACAACACTCCTCTGTAAAGATATGAAAATTGTATTGTTCACTGTATTACTGAATGTTTCCTGCAGCAGTAGCTCAACTTGGATCTCCTTCATACTGATGTGAACTGATAGTGGTCAAAGTCAAGTCAGTGTTTATAAGTTTTCTCCTAGTTTTCCACCTGTACTTAAGGTCAATGGAGTTCAGATTATGGATAGTTTGACAGTGGCCAATACCATGGCGGAGGCTTTTGCTAGAGTCTCCAGCCGTGACTCTCGACCTCTGGCTGTGAAACATGAGTTAAGTGCCAAGGAGTGCGCTGTCCTGTATTTCTCAGGGAATGAGAATGAAAGTTATAACCATATATTCACACTGAGAGACCTGCATTCTGCTCTCTCTCTACGGGGACACATCTCCTGGGCCAGACAATATACCATATATAATGTTGCGACACTTGGGTGAGAAGGCGATCTAATTTCTTTTAGCTTTATATAACAGAATCTGGGTGGAGGGTTGCTACCATCCTTCCTTTCCCCAAGCCGAGCAAGGACTCTAGTGTTGCCCTCAATTACTGATCAATTGTCTTGACCTCCTGTCTCTGTAAACTATTTGAGAAGATGGTGAATGTCAGACTGGTATACTTCTTGGAACGGGGTGATTTTCTGTCTCCGTCCCAGTGTGGCTTTCGTAAACTACTTTCCACTACAGACGCTCTGGTCAGGTTGGAAGCTGCTTCATGTGTCGATGGGAATGAACGGGCTGACGCCCTGGCTAAGGCTACAGTCTCCAATTCTCGGCATCCTGCCAGGCGTTATCCTGTTCCTGCAGTGGACCTTCGACTCTAGATGATGCCATTTGTTCCTGCTGGCAGGACAGATGGGACGCCGTTGGGGCTAACAAGCTCTGCGACATCCGCCAACGCCTTGGTTTGTGGAGCTACAGCGGCCTGTCCCGCCGGTGGGAGACGGCTCTTGTCTGTCTCTGCATTGGCCACACATTATTGACTCATGGCTTTTTAGTGAAGAGGCTCACCCTCCCTACTGTGATGATTGTCTGGTCCCTTTGAGAGTGAGGCATATTATTGTTGAGTGTCTCAGTCTTGGGGACCTGCGTTGTAGGCACCTCTCCGAGTACCGGGTGGGTGACGGTTCTTATAGTCTCTCCCTGGTGCTCGGGGAGGAGGCTTGTAGTGTGGGAGGGAACACCCTCTCCTATGTGGAGGAGGCTGGCTTCCTCCATAAATTGTGATTTTATTATATTTATGGTTCTTAGATGGTTTGATATTTTTTAGTATTGATTCTTTTTTATATTTTAGTTATGTCAACGTGTTCTTTTAGTAATCGTGTGCTTTTTAGTTTGTGTGTCATTTAGCCATGCTTCCTATCCCTTTCGGTAGTTCATGTTTTGTTAGTTGTGTAGATGACAATTTTATGTTGGGCGGTATATGATCCTAGCTGTTGCGCCGCCAGATGCCTAGTTGCATAAGAAAATCAATCAATCAATCCAGATTACCGGATATGGCATGGCCACGTGACCTGGCGTGCTGCACCCCTTTTGACTCATACCTGGGATAAAGCAGGGGGCTGGTGGCTGCAGTCCCAAGGGAAGATTAATCTGTGTCAGGTTAAAGGATTAGCTTACTCATTAGACTGTGGTTCTCTGAGGCCGGGGAAAGTACACAGGAATAAGGAGTGCCATACAAGCACATGGAATATACAAAGGAGTAAGGTGTGGTGCATATAGCTCCACTACATTACCTTAACATCTTAATTAGTATTAGTAATTAAATACCCAGGTAAGGTTCAGGTTTGTTTGGTTATTTTTGGTTTATTAGATTCAGATGCCCTGGATTCTATGAGTTTATGTTCTAATTTCTAATGGATAACAATGCAAAATGCAACTGGGAGATCATACGTTTTAAGTATATTGATTCATGCCATAATGTAACTTCATACTGGGTCTATACATTGAATTTATAAGAAGCTTGAATGGAAAAACGGACATCTCTTCCATATTAACCAACTGGGCGTCATTGAGCATGTTTTAGTTTATGATATATATCATGATAGGTGGATTTAAGCCATATGTAACCTTGGAGCAAATGGCACTTTTGTGGAGAAGTTTCATATGAAAAACAGAAGCCATGCTTGCTTTTTGTTATTTTTAGCTCCGGCCTCAGCCGAGAGCTCAAGGTCTTATCGTAATTATTGTTCTTGTTTTTGTTCTTGTTCTTCTTGGGGCGACAACTTCTTAAAATGGGTTCAAATGACTCACTCACTGACCCACTCACTCACTCTCTTCCTCCCATCCATTTTCTTTTACCGACATTGAATAATTTTTTTCAACCGAGAGGGGGTTCAACCGAGGGATTCACCCTCAATAAAAAGGGTTCATTTTCAAAATTTCAATATAACCATATGAATACGAAAATCCAGATAAAACATAATTAATATTTTTGAGACCTTTACATACGGATATTTTATTATTTCACTTGAATCATTAAGAGCCGGAGCTTTTGAAGGGTTTTCCTTCATGTTCTTGTTGTTGTAAACAAAAGACTCCGTGTCTCAAATCATAACAGACGGACCTCATCTTCTCTGTAGCCCTACCTCCGTACGGTTCGTGACGTCATTAACGGATGTTGTATCCGTCCAAACGGGGTAATGTGAACAAGTCTTTCATTCTGGGGCCCGTGAGCACAGACGTGGAAGTACAGTTGAGCAAGTAGAAAGTGCAAGACAAATCTGGCTGTATATGTCAACATCTTCACCACAACCACTCAAAGTTCAGCCCATCACGTTCCACCTTACATTGGCTTTGGGTTCTCAGCTATTCATTCATAAATAGACGAGGGATTACTACTAACAATTACCAGATGTTGCCTTATACCGCTAGACTTTTGTTGCACTTTCTACTTGCTCAACTGTACCATTCACTTGCTTGAAGCTCCGTGAGTGCGGATGTAAATGTACACGACCATTGATGTTTTGGCACCGGTAAATGCAGTCAATTAAGTTAATGAATCAATCAATCCTCCCAAACTGAAAACTATACATTATATTTAGAAATGTTTTTGATGTGAGAATGACTTCGTACCTATTATATGGTTCATTCATTTGTCCATGTCATCGTATGCAAGAAAATCGTAATAAGAAAAATACTAACACGATTCTATAGTTTGTTCTGGATGTCATTATGAGCCACGCCATCGTCAACACCACACATTTAATGTTTTTCTTATATGCCCTAGGTATGTTTAATTTATGATACTAAACTCTCCTTTCATGCAACAAAAGAACAACGAAACTTGGTAGTGAGAAAGACACGGTGAGGATCGATGAGGCTAAGAATTTTGCCTGGACCTCCACCCTCTGGACTATTACGGCACCTATAGCTCAAGGTTACTAAAGATGTTATTTAGTGAGTGATAAATAATATGTCCTAGTGTTAGTGATTCTATGAGTATATTCACGAGCCATAATAAGTATACAGGTCTTGTTGCTGATATTTGGAATCATATGACATACCAGTGAACCAGCTACAACGTTTTTCCTGTCTCATACGTGTCGAGGCACGTTTAATTCTCCATCAGGCTATCCAAAGCAGACCTGAATACTTGTTATTATGATTCGTGACTGCATAAAGGAGGGAGGAAATATATTAACTAAAGGCATATGTCAGTAAAATGCAAAGGAAACTAAAGGACATTCAAATAACAAAAAACCTAATGGATCATAATTATGAGGCTGCAGGAATACGCTATGTAACTACTGTAGTCCAATACAAACCTGTATTTAGGAGCCTTTATTGATGAGTTTTTCGCTACCTAAACACGCAGAAGTGAAAAATCCTCAGTAAAGACTCCTCCTCATACGATGTTGCTCCTTATTAGATACTGAAGACGTTGAAGGCTTTGATTTCTCCTAAGTATGACAAGAAATAAACTCCTTCAATGTAGGTGATTTTTTTTTTATTTCTACAAACCCAAAGCTGAAATTCAACGTTAGTATCCAAAACATATATCCATCGGTAATATCCTAATTAACTTCGAATATTAGTATTTTATGCTGATATTTAAAACAAAATTTCTTAACTAATATTCAAAACTATAATCAAGCCTAGAATCCAATGCTAAAATCTAAAACTAAAATGCAGCTAGTGCGTGGAATCCTGTGGGTGGTCGGGTGAGGACAGTAGCTGGGGTGTGGTTGCTATTGGCTCTCGTACTCAGCACCGTCTTCCGAGCCAACCTGAAAGCCATGCTCATCCTTCCTCGTCTCCAACTCCCATTCAGCTCAATGGAGGAACTAATCAAGACTGGTATTCCTACCTACATTCCAAAAGCCACAGTGTTCCATAAGGCTATTCTGGTAAATTGTAGATATTCATACGATTTTCATACACTTCATAAATATGCTTGTCTTTATCACAAACAGTTCTGTACATAACTAACTATCCAAGTTGATTGGATATACTGTTCTAGGCTATGGCAATTTTGTTTTCTACTTTACACCGTCACTTGGCAGGGACGTGTGTGTGTGTGTGTGTGTGTGTGTGTGTGTGTGTGTGTGTCCAACGATGTCACAGTAACATAGATGACAAATCTACCTGGATTGGGAATATTGGCAGGTATAATTAGAGTTAAAGGTCCGCCAAAGAGTGGCAGTGGATGAGACTGGGAGGGAGAATGCAAATGAATGGATTAATAATAGGGAGTGTGTGTAGCTGGCATCGTGTGGAGTAAGTGAGTGTCTGCGTTGTATATTAGTGACATGTATTTGGAGGGCTGCTTAACGGTGCTCCTGCGACAGTTCCTGCGGGGATGGTGGTGTGTCAGGGCGTGGTAATTGTAGCGGTAGCTGTTCAGCATAGCGGGCTAAGGAGGTGTGGCCGGCATAAGCTGTTAGGCAGGAAGTGGGTCCTGAGGGAGACTTGTAAGAATTACAGGTGTCGAGAGAGAGTCAGGGGTAGGGTCAGGAGGGATAGACATGGGGTCAGGCGGGGTGTGATAGGTAGGAGGCAGTAGGTTGGATGAAGGGGTTAGGAGAGGGATGGGTAGGGTAGGGGAAGGGGAGCGGGATAGTGGTGTGGGTGTAGGAGTGCGGGGGGAAGGTGATGGGGATCAAGCGGTGAGAGAGGTTGAATTTAAATTATGGTGGGGGTAAGGTGGGACTGAGGGGGTGAGGGAGGGTGAGGATGAGTTATGATAGGTCTATGTGTGGTAGGCGAAGGTGAGCGAGGGTGTGGAGGTGTGGTAGGTTGGAGTAGTGGTACTGGAGAACTGGGAGGATGCATGACTTGGTGAGTTAAAGTGGATGGCGTAGGGTGTGTGCGTGACTTGATTTGATTGATGGATATTAGGCGCCGTAACATCGAGGTCCTATAGCGCCAGAAAAAGGTGATAGAGAGGTGTGACAGCAAGCAGGAAGGAAATAAAAAGAAAAAAGGGACAGTTGAAGAACTAAAAGATGGGAGCCATTTAGTCTGGTCTCTCATTGGCGACCTTCCTAGCATGGGAAACCCTCTCTCCCCGAAATTAGGGCAGAGCAGTGGCTGGAGCCCCCTCTAGTCTAGCTCGCCAGGTCTCAGAGACACACAAGCCCCCCCACCACGACCAGGCGGTTCCCGTTAGGATGTATGTGCGTGAGTGTGGCCTTATTGATGGTGCGGGTAGGAGAGGTGCGGGGTGTGTGTGTGGTCATGACATTACGGAGTGTTGAGGTTGAGGGGAAGGTAGAAATTGTTGAGCGGTACTGAAAGGTTGATGTGGGTGGATGAGGTAGAATGGTGTGTGTGGTAGGTGACGGTAGCATGGATGCGTGTGTGGGTGGAGGTGGGTGTGGTGTCAGTGTGTGGTGGTGTGTGCTGACTTGACCCATTTCCAGGATGTGACATAGGGTCTTCCCACTACCTGGATGGTAACGGTAGCATCTGTCCTCGAGATAACGGGATATGGTTCAGTGTAGGGTTCTTATAGGGGTGTTCTGTGGGCATCCGTGCGACGGATGAATTGCATATCGGTATGTAACCCCAAGGGAGTGTATGTTCAAGGGTAGTAGTAACCTTAGAAACACGAGGCTGGTTGCATGGTGGAGTTGTAGTTGGGTTGTAGACTGTTGTGGTTTGTTCTTTGTATCTTCGAAGTATAAAGTAGAGACTTCCTATGTTTAACAAGCTGGATATTACAAGAGTCTTAGCTAGACTTAGCTAGAGCTAGCTAGACTTAGCTAGACTTAGCTAGAGCTAGCTAGAGAGACCTAATAGATTGAGGTCTACTTACAGAGTGAGTGATGTTAGAGTGTCTTTCTCCTGTCGGAGGCCTGGTTGAGCCCTGTGACACTACCGGTGTTGGCATGGTCACCAGTGACCTACTGGTGACCATGTGATCAGTGACGTTAATGCACAGTTAGCATGTTTAGTCTAGACCCCTTCCTATCACGGGTACAATACATGTGGCCTTTGTGTTTGGTTGTAATGTCTAGCATATATCCTTCTGGTACATGTGTGTTACACGGGACTTACTGTGACGCACTATATATGTACAGTAGAATATCATATATATATAGAATAACTGGTACAGGTAGGTAGGTCTGGTGGTGGTGTTGCTAGTGGGTGTAGGACGAGCGCTGGAGAAAGTTGCTTTGAGCATTGGGAGGAATTAAATGTTGGAGGTGTCAAGGCTTGAAGAGGTTACTTGCCCTGGTAAGTGGAGGCCTTCGCCTAATATGAGTTCTGCTGGGGAGTGGTGTAGGTCTTCCTTTACTGTAGCGCAGATGGTCAGTAGGATGAGTGGTAAGGCAACAGACTACTGATCAGACTGAAGTTCTCGGAAGGTATCATTCAGCCTCCTGTGCAGCCGCTCCACCCACCGTTACTGTTGGAGTGGTACGCCGTTGTCCTCTGGCTTCAGGTGCCCAGTAGTGTTAGCATTTCCTGCCACGCCCTTGACTTGAACTAAGTCCCTTGGTCCATTACAATGACAGCAGGAGGTCCGTAGTTAGCAACCCAGTTGGAGAGGAAGTGGTGGGCAGTCCCCTTTGCTGTGATGTCACCCATGGGTGTGCCAGTACTCCAACGTGTCGTCCTGTCTATGCAGGTGAGGAGATAACGTGATCCGCTTGAAGGTGGAAGAGGTCCTACAATGTAAACATGAACTGTATGGAACCTGCTGGTGGGTACGGGGGACCTCGTACAGTGGTGTTCGAGTGTGACATCTAATCTTCGCGATCTTTCAGGGTATGCAGGGAGTGACCCACTCCTTGATATCTTTCCTCATACCAGGCCAGACTGCATGGCGGCTGATGAGGCGGAGCGTACCTGGGTACCTGGGTGGTTAAAGGAGTGGTAATGGTTAAAGATATTAGTTCTGAATTGTATAGGGATATATGGGCGTGACGTACCACACAACATGTCACACTACAACATCGTGACAGCGTCTGGGGCAGGTAAGTACTCAAGCCAGAGTCCCGTTTCACCTGTGAGGAGGTCCTTGATGTGGGTGTCTATTGCTTGGGCTGCTGCGATGGCTGGGAAGTCTAATAGTGGCATCTGTTGGATGGTAGAAATAATAGGTATTGTATAGGTATAGGGCTCTTGACAGGACGTCAACTACAGCGTTATCCTCAGAAACAAATGCCAGGTGACGTGTATCTCTTGTGGACCAGTTGGTGCCAGCTTGTGGTCGTTGCAGATGTGGAAGCTCCTATCTCCCAGGAAGTGGCGGAAGTGCTTGACAGTGTCATGGATAGCCACCAACTCACTGTCAAATGCGCTATACTTGCATTGCGGAGGTGCTTATTGAAGAAGGCAATGGGCTTCAGTAAACCGTCCACTTCCTTTTGCAGGACAGCTCCGATCGTGTTGTAGGAAACATCAGAGTAGATTGATGTTGGTGCGTGTGGAGTTGGGTAGGCAAGAAGGTTGGTGTCCGCTATTTTCCTCTTGTTAGTAGTGAATTCTTCTTCAGCAGCTGTAGTTCATACTAGCTTTTTCTGGGACGTCTTCTTGAGTAAGTCGTGAAGTTGAGCGAGAGCAAAGATGGCATGTTTAATGAAGTGGTAATAATAGTTTACCACCCCTAGATATATTTCCTCTAGTTTTCTTGCAGTGGTGGGTAGCGGGAATTCTCTGACGGCCTCTACCTTCTGCGGTAGTATGGTGATGCTTTTGGGTGGCACATGGTTGCCAAGGAAGTCGAGTTAGTCCACCCCTAAGATACTCTTTGAAGGGTTACACCTTCAGGCCATACCGCTGGAGGTGGCTGAAGAGTTCCCAAAGATGCTGCTGGTGTAGGGAGTGGGTGTCTGACACAACTAGGATGTCATCAATGTACACGACGTTGTAGTCCAGACCATGCAGCACTTCATCCATGAACCTTTGGAACGTCTGGGCAGCTTTGCATTATCCAAAGTTCATGGATGGGAACTCAAACAGGCCAAATAGGGTGGTGCTAGCCATCTTTTTAATGTCCTCCTTGGCAACAGGAATCTGGTGGAAATCTCGGACAAGGTCAATCTTTGAAAATACCGTTCACCCTTGGAGCTTAGAGTGGAAGTCCAGGACGTTCGTTATTGGGTACCAGTCGGAGATAGTGGCAGTGTTCAAGGCCATGTAGTCGCCGCATGCCTTCCATTCACCCTGCTAGATCATAAAGTGGAACTCTCTTTTTGCTGCTTCTAATCTCTCGGAAGATGATGGAAGAGAGAAGAAAAGTGAAGAATTCTTCAGAGGAAAGGTACCGAGAGTTGGACAGGAACATAAAACAAATGTGCAAAGAAAGAAAGTGGCTAGGAAAGATGTGTGAAGAGGTAGAACAGCTGGAAAAGGTAGATTCTAGGAAAATGGCAGAGAAAATTAGAGAAATAACAGGGAAACGGAGAACATCTAGGAGTACGACAATAAAAGATAAAAATGGTAAAATTTTAACACAGAGAGAAGAAGTTTTAAAAAGGTGGGAGGAGTATGTTGCAGAACTGTACGGAGATACAAGAGGTGAGAGACCAGAGTTTGAGGATATAGAACCAGGACCTCCAATTCTGAGCTGTGAAGTGAAAAAAGCTGTGAGGGCGATGAAGTGGAGGAAGGCGGAAGGGAGTGATGAAATAGTGGTGGAGATGGTGGAAGCTGCTGGGAGTTTTACAATAGAGAAGATCACAGAATTGGCAAATAAAATATATGACACTGGTAATATACCTAAGAAAATGGAAGAATCTGAATTTATTGTTATACCAAAGAAGGAAGGAGCAGTAGAATGCGGTAAACATCGGACAATAAGTATTATGAGTCAAGTGGCGAAGATTGTACTAAGAGTGATAGACGAGAGGCTGCGGAGAACAGTCGAGGAAACAGTGGATAGAGCACAGTTTGGTTTTAGAAAAGGTAAAGGAACTAGGAATGCAATTTTTGCATTAAGAACAATTATAGAAAGATCTATTGAGAAGAAAAAAGACTTGTTTATGTGCTTTGTTGATTTTGAAAAAGCGTTTGATACGGTACGTCATGAGGTTTTGGTGGAGAGGTTGAGAACGTTGGGTGTAGATCCTGCTGACGTAAGAGTGATGACCAACCTGTATTGGGGACAGAGAGCTGTGGTGAGAATAGAAAATGAAAAAAGTGACTGGATTAAGATAGAGAGAGGAGTGAGACAGGGTTGTGTGTTGTCACCAGACTTGTTTTCGCTCTACTCGCAGGCCGTCATGGATGAAATGGTAGATCTGGAAGGTGTTACGGTGGGAGGAATGAACATAAACAACATAAGATATGCGGATGACACAGTGCTGATTGCAGACACGGAGGAAAAGTTACAAAGACTGGTTGATCGTTTGGATGTGGAATGCAGGAGAGTTGGTTTGAAGATTAACATAGGAAAAACTGAAGTAATGGGAGTGACCAAGAGAAAGGAACCTTTGAGGGTGAATGTGAATGTCGGTGGACAGGTACTGAAACAGGTTAGATCGTTCCGATACTTGGGAAGTTTGGTGAGCGAAAATGGTAGATGTGATGCTGAAATAAGATCGAGAATTGGAATAGGAAAAGCAAATTTTGGGCAAATGAGAGGAATACTGACAAACATGAGTTTGAGCATTGAGATCCGGCTGAGAATATTGAAAAGTTACATCTGGTCAGTGTTGCTATACGGTTGTGAAACCTGGAATATTAGTAAAGAAATGAAGAAGAGACTGGAAGCAGCGGAGATGTGGTTTATCAGAAGAATGATGAGGGTACCGTGGGTAGAAAGAATGACAAACCAGGAGGTGCTGCGGAGGGCTGGCACAGTGAGGGAGTTGTGGCCAGTGATGAAAAGAAGACAGCTGGGATTTCTGGGACATGTTCTGAGGGGAGATGGTCTGGAGAAAGACTGTCTCTTAGGGATGATCGAGGGAAGGAGAGCACAAGGAAGACAGAGGTTGAAGTACATGGATGGAATCAAGGAGATGTTGGGAAGGGAGAAGATAGAGGAAATAGTGAGACTGGCTGAAAACAGAAGAGTGTGGCACTCCATTGTCGCCAACGTCACCTGACAAGGCACTGCGGTGAGGTGGTAATCTCTCGGAGGCCTGGGTCGTGTGTGTGGTGTGTGTTGGTAGTGGAGAGGATGTTAGGAAATTCATGTATTATGTATGTGTCTGTAAGAGATGGTGTGTGTTATGTGTGATGGTAGGTGTAGTGTGTCAGCAGTGTCTGGCTGGGATGATAGCTCCTGAAGGTTGGTGTATGAGGCGTTGTCTTTTGGCGTCGATCAGGATATCGTGTGCAGTTAAGAAGAAAAGACCCAGGATGAGGGCCTGCACATCCGCCACGATGAAACGCTATACTAAGTACTGCTGCCAAAGCAGGGTGACACCCCTGCTCCTCATACCTTAAGTAGTGATGGGTGATTTGTTGGCAGCAAGAAGGTTGTACGCTGTGGAAGCCTAGCACTCTCTATCTTTAGACATCAGGGTCACAACACTAACCTCCTAGCCAGAGTCGATGAGGAAGTTCTCCCCCGACTATAGGTCCTCCACTCACAGGAGAGTGCAAGCGGTTGATGACGAGTCTGTGCGGGCTTGCTGGCGTGTTGTTGGGCTGGTGTCAGTTGAGTGGAGGCGAGGTTTGCAGCCGTGATGTAGTTGGTAGAAGGAGGTGCATGGAGTTGATGGTGGTGGAACATACGTGTGTTACTGAGTGGCCCTGAGTTGCATGTCGTTGAGTGGGCGGTAGCATGGAGGGCGTTGTCTTGCCACCGCCTTATTCATTTCCCTGAGATGGTCTGACAGGAAGGCAGTTGGCGGAAGAACCCCATTTGTACAGTTGCCCAAGAAAAAACTGGAACAAAATTTGCTGGTTTGTGGCAATATCTGGCAGCTGCTCCAAAGTAAACACTCGTATTATATCAATGATTTACTCAGAACTTAATGATTTACTCAGGAATGGTTCCCAAGAAATGCTTGTGAAGTGCACTAATAGTGGAACTAAGTTTATTCGTAATTATTAATATTTACTGGTCAACGTCAGAACTAATGCTTTATTTAAGGCTGTAATTTATTCAATGATAATTGTTTATATGTTATATTATGTCAATGTTATATGATGTCAGTGTTATAGTATGTGGGTATTTATTAAAATACATACTTCGCCACCCATCTTACAGTGTTAGCCCCACCACATATAGTTTTTAATAATTGTATTAACTGGGAAATGAGCACGTAAGATCAGAAGTCCCTACTGTAGTATATATTCCAGTGTTTGGATTGATCCACTCAAAATAAAGATCTCATTCAAGATCATACATATTCTCGGCATTGTAAACAAAAATAAATGACGTCATTATTGATTTCCTTATTTTCTATACTATTGCCGAGGTAGAAAGCCGAAGTTGGAAGTCAGTTGGACCGCCTCCTGCCTCAGTTGGTAATCCACAGTGACGTTCTCTCCGCCGTCGGGGAACTACTCGGTGGTAATTATGCCATCATCGGAGCCCAACACCCCATTTTCAATATAATTCATCAAAATTTCTTACAAGTACAGTATATTATCTGTGTGAATGTATTCATTTCTTGAAAGCCTGCATGATTAAAAAAAATAGGATTAGAATATAGGGTTGGATTTGTTTTTTTTCTTCTATTTTAGGTATGAATTTTGTTTTGTTGGGATTTATTTATTGATGTAAATTCTAGTTTTGAATCGTTACTAACTAAAAGATAGGCAATCAAATTCTTTGAGTCTTACATATAGTTTATAAAAACATTTACGAAAAGTAATTTGGATGGCAAAATTGGTTTGTAAATTATTATCCATTTGTGATCTGCCTCTTATGATAATGTGTATCCTAACGTATATGTATGTGTGCTTTTAATCTCCTGATCAAAATATTAATATATAACATATATTCATTGTCCTCAACACGTGACGGCACTACATACAGTATATTATCCTTTCTACCTGGCTCCGAGAAAGAGATAGAGAGTACATAATATACATACATTTTCTTCATCTACAGACTAGAAGTTGCCCTCTCTACCTGGTTCCGTGTCCATTTAAGGGCGGCTGGTACCACTTCTTCTTTCCCAAATCATCGTCTCTTAAACCCATTGTGGATAATATGTAAGTATACATGTACAGCCGGGCACACAAAATCACAATATATTTAGCGTTGTCAATCCTGTGACTGTTTTAAGTTTAAAGTTTCACAGTATTGAAGTACGTTCGCAGACGCAGACCAAAACTGGTACGAGCTCCTATGTCAATGTTGGACAGGATACGTGCTGTTATTGATAAGCGGAATGACGGTATATTGAGTAGACTCTTTGTGTTTTATTCCCATTTAATTCTTGTTCTAGTTTTGAAATTGAAATCTGTATAGGAATTATTGCTCTCTGTTGTAGGTAATGATAAATGTACAGTTTTTATGTTTTGTTTATAAATCTGTAGGCTGTCAGTAGCCTGTGATTCTCGCGAGGCTCCGAGATTATTGAGTGTCTCACTAGATGAGACAGTGAAGCATCGTGGTGATGTTGGTACCGTATAGTTTCCCTTCTGTTCCACTAGATGACGACACCTTATATATACACGTCACAATTCAGGTACAGTTGGCTCCACTCCTGCGTTTCTCCCCTGACGTTGCCAATGTTGGGCCAGTCAGAAATTCGAATCCTGATCCACAAGTTAAAAAATTCGAAACATTCATATCCTTAGAGGCGGAACTGCCTCCACCTGGTGGGGGGGGGGGGGGTTGCGTGTCTCTGAGACCTGTCATGCTAAACTAGAGGGCGCTCCGGCCCCTGCTCTGCCCCGATTTCAGAAAGAGAGGGCTTCCCATGCTAGTAAGGTAGCCAGTAAGTGACCAAACAAAATGGTTCCCATGCAATATGCTGCCAGTACGAGCCAACAGTGCTGCCCTCCAGAGGGACCGCCCTCTAGGGGCCTGTATCTGTGGGTGCTACCATTATGTCACCGCCTCTACTACCATCAAGTAGCCGTGGGGGTCCACATCTCTGCTTCTCTCTGTCTGTGGAAATACCAACCGGAACTCTCAATTATATTTCAGTGTGGCTATATCTTACCAGCCAAATGTACAGACTTACTATCCTCTTTTTGTCGTCTCTGCTTCAATCAACTTACTTACTCATACTGTTGATGAAGTACCCTTATTAGTCTTACTACTGGAGAATATATTATAGTACTCAAAGGTTTAGAGTAAACTCATGGACTTGTCTCTATTTACTGATGTAGCTTATATATCAGTTACAGGTTATACTAAACACAACTCGTGTCTCTCTAAACTTATGTTACAAGGAAAGGGAATCTCTCTATTAGGGCAGGACTTCATCCTCCCTCCTTTCTAACCCATGTCTGGGCTCCAAGTGCACCTCACTTCTCTCGACCCTTCCTCACGTCACTACCTAGTGCCACAGTGCCACACCCACTACATAGGTTACAGTTCGTGACAGTGACGCTACGTTTATACATGATATATACAACCTTAAACTACCCGGTTATACAAGAATAAACTGAGTAAACATATATTGTCCCTAACTCTATATACACTAATACAGTAACAGTTACTTATAACCTAAAGATTAACATTAACAGATAATATACAGAGTGCAATCTAGTATTCAGATCTTGAAACAAAGGAACTAGTGTCAACGTACCCACGCCTTCCTGTCATCAAATACACCGGATGCGATCTAACACCTTGTAGTTTTGGCCAGCTCCAAGAATTGCAAGCATCAGGCCTATACTGGCGCCTACGTGACTGGTACCATGAATACAACACTGATACATTATACAATATTGATACACGGCTACAGGCCGACCTGTGTTGGATGGTTGGGTGTCTGGGCCGGGAGATGTTGGGGAAGGTCTCAGCACAGTCGTTTTAATTAGAGCAAAATAACTTATCAGGCCATGATGCACTTCAATCTCCTCTGTCCTTTTGATGGCATGTTTGAATCCATCAAACCATATCGAACATTTAATTATAGCAAGGGGCGTATATATATATATATATATTGAAAACCTGTATGAATTCTCAAAACAGAACATTCTCGCTATGTCCCCAGATAGTGTTCAACGAGTAACAAGGATTAAAGGCAGTAAAAATATGATCATCCTCACTTTCTATGGCTCGCATATCCCAGATCGCATTAATATTACCCCACCACTTTTGAGGTGAAGCATTTAGTTAAGTGTCGTTTACAGTGTTTCTGTTGTTATGAGTTTGGTCATGGGAAGAGGAACTGTAACATCTGTTACCGATGTGGTAATTGTTCTGCCCTTGACTCACATTCTACTTCTGAGTGTCAGTCAGAGAGTTACTGTTTTTACTGGAGGGATGCTCACACCTTACTGTCTCGCCAATGTAAGATGTACACTTTCACCAGTTCAGCGTTGCCAACGTAAAGTCTACACCCGGCATCGTGTGAACTACCAGTTCCGACTCTCGCATCCGAAAAACCTGCCAGTAAGAGTAAGGGTATATGGCAGGTGTTTCGGATGCGAGAGTTGGAACTAATAGCTCACACGATGCCAGGTTTATACGATGGCAACGCTGAACTGGTGAAAGTGGGAGTGAAGATGACTGTACCTCCTTGAGAAGGATATCCTCCACTTTTGTTACACCCAATTCATCAGCATTAGTAGTGCCAGAGGGCAACTCAACTTCAGGCGACAGACGGATGGTGGTGTGAATACATACGCCTCCTCCCTTCGCCCTAAATTGGTTGGAGCACCCTCTCAACTCTCTCAAGAAGCAGCTGTTTCTTACACTGGTGAGAGCGTTTCTATGGTGACACTACATAATAATTTCTCTGTCTTGGAAACTTTATCAAACACTCATTCTGGTGACCCTTCAACTGATTACAATTCCCGACGTCACGAACCTAAGTAAAACTGCCACTTTTCACCAGATAAAATAATTGTTAACAACAAAGTTGGGGAAGTGATCTCTTTCCCGTATGATTTCGGCCTCATAAAAATGTATAATTAGAGGTGAAAAACTGTTCTGATTGCTCTCATTTTTTTTAACATAGGGCATTGTTCTTTCAGAAACATAGTGTTTTTTTGTTTTAAGCCAAAGGTGTAGGTATGAACTAATATAAATGTTATTAGTTCTGCCAACCCCTGTACTATTTTATGCTTGTAATTGCTGTTTTACTGTATGTTGCAAACCAATTCTTATCTATGATGTTAATATAATTACTGAATAATAACATCTTAAAGTGCAGACGTACGATGTATCTGTAAATATCGCGGGGAAGATTTTACAAAATTACATCTAACTCGGCCAACACGCTGTTCCCCAACTTCCATATTAAAACCGCTGGCGATCACACGCAACCCTTCAGTTAGTGACCCCGGGAATTCTCAGACTTTAGCTAAAATTGTCAATGTGGTAGAGGTTTACGCTGCCACACGCTCTCCATGAAGGAAACTTAAGTCAACTGAACTGCAACAGATACATCTTCGTGGTTCCTCTGAGGCACTTGACACCATGGGCATTCCTCCTTGCAAAGCAACCGTCTATGTAGATTTATCCATAGTTTCCTCTCAATTTCATCAGAAGTGTTCTCGTGGCTCTGATAAATTTCTTGATTCAACAGATGTTCTCCCTTACAAGATTCCTTTGGGAACATTAGAGGGGAGTGAAGTGAATGTGGAAGCCTCGGATAATTGGATTCAGATTCAGTTTCTCTTAGATTTCAGCAGTGGAGTGATTCTTCAACTTGTTAATTGGATGTTGATGTATCTTCCTTTGTCAGTGATACCACTGCTGTCCAGGATAATACCAATGTGGTTGTTTAAAAATATATCACTGCTCATATACCTTCACCTTCTAACATATCAGATGCTTTAGGGACTCTTCTGAGGGTCCCAATTACTGCCCCTAATACTACTTCTCGGGTTCACTCTTCTTCTAGTGACCCAGGATTAGACAAAACTTACAGTTTGAGTAAAACCTCAGGTCAAGGTGGTAGTGGGAAGTCCCTCCGTGAGGCTTCCCAAAAATCCAGGCTAAAGTAACACTGTTCAAAATCTTTCAGTGGAATTGCTGTGGCTTGAGTGCTTCTTGGCAGGACCTACGCTTCCTTTTCTGTAGCTTCTCTCCTGCATGTGTTTCTCTCCAAGATTCAATGCTTGGGGATTACATTCCTGCCAGTCTTCCAATATACTCTGCATTTTATTCCAATTCATTTGAAGGGCAGGGTCACCATGGTGGCTCTGCCATCCTAGATCGCCGAGATATTCCATACAGGAGCGTGGAGCTTGACACACCGCTCCAGGCTGTTGCTGTTAAGGTTTTTATGGACCGCCCCTACACTGTGTGCAGTCTATACCTTCCTCCCTTTTATTGGGTGATTTTAATGGTCATCATCCTCTGTGGGGTGATAGTTCGATCAACCTCAGGGGTGTTTTATTAGCTTCTTTTATTGAGGATGAAGAATTAGGGGTTTTAAATACGGGAGATGTGACACATTTTAATAGCCCAACTGGGACTTTTACCGCCATTGACATTTCCCTTTGCTCACCCAGTGCTCTGTTAGATTTTACTTGGAGAACGTTGCCTGATTTATATGGTAATGACCATTTCCCTATACTTTTAGAAGATAAAAAAGTACGAATCACGGTCTCGTCTTCCTAGGTGGAAATTAGAGAAGGCTGACTGGCAGTTTTTTAGAGAGCTAACTTCTTCGGTCTCCTCAGTAGCCGATTTTGGTAGCTCTGATGAGGCTGTAACATATTTCACTGATGTACTCCACTCAGCCGCTCTCAACTCTATCCCTAAAACTTCTGGCTACTTTCCCAAACGTCCTGTCCCTTGGTGGTCACCAGTCTGCACCACTGCTGTGCGGGAGAAGCGCGCTGCTTTCTCTCACCTTCGTCGCAATCGTGGGGACCCAACTCTTTTAGAGGACTTCCGACGGGCAAGGGCCCGGTGCTAGACGAATTCTAAAAGAGGCACGACGTGCATCTTGGAAGGCCTATGTGTTTCAATTAATAGTAAAACTCCACTCACCCAAGTGTTCAGGAGAGTCCGTAAGATGGCGGGGAAGTTTTCTCCTAGTTCTCCAACTGTACTTAAGGTCAATGGAGTTCAGATTATGGATAGTTTGACAGTGGCCAATACCATGGCGGAGGCTTTTACAAGAGTCTCCAGCCGTGACTCTCGACCTCTGGCTGTGAGACATGAGTTAAGAGCCAAGGAGTGCACTGCCCTGGATTTCTCAGGGAACGAGAATGAAAATTATGAGACCTGCATTCTGCTCTCTCTCTCTGTGGGGACACATCTCCTGGGCCAGAGAACATACCATATGCAATGTTGCGACACTTGGGTGAGGAGGCAAATCTCATTTCTTTTAGCTTTATATAACAGAATCTGGGTGGAGGGTTGCTACCATCCTTCCTTTCCCCAAGCCGGGCAAGGACTCTAGTGTTGCCCTCAATTACTGATCAATTGCCTTGACCTCCTGTCTATGTAAACTATTTGAGAAGAAGGTGAATATCAGACTGGTATACTTCTTGGAACGGGGTGATTTTCTGTCTCCGTCCCAGTCGGGTTTTCGTAAACATCGTTCCACTACTGATGATCTGGTCAGGTTGGAAGCTGCTGCATGTGAGGCCTTTGCACGACATCAACACCTTGTCTGTGTATTCTTTGATTTAGAGAAAGCATATGACACTACATGGCAATATGGCATCCTGCAGCAGCTCCATGTATATGGCCTGTGAGGTCGCCTTCCACGGTTTCTAAAAGAGTTTCTTAGTGGTCGCAGTTTTTCTGTAAGGGTTGGTACAGCTTTCTCAGCATCTGTTGCACAGGAGGAGGGCGTCCCTCAGGGAAATGTCCTCAGTGTCACATTGTTTGCAGTAGCAATTAATGCCATTGCCTCATCCCTTCCGGACGGTATAGCCAACTCGATGTACGTTGATGACCTAGCAGTCTGGTTTGCTGCCTCCCGTATGTCAGTGGCGGAGCGGCGCATGCAGCTTGCCCTTGACAGAGTGTCACGTTGGACTGGTTCTCATGGGTTTCGATTTTCTCCTGCCAAGACGGTTGCTATGCACTTCTGCCGCATCCGAGGTGTCCACCCTGATCCGGACCTATTCATGTATGGTCATCGGATACGCTGTGTCGAGGAGACTCACTCGCTTTTTGGGTCTCCTTTTTGACAAACGTTTGACATGGGTTCCCCACTTATGTACACTTAAGGTCTCTTGCCTCAAGGCTCTTAATCTTCTGTTGGGGGTTCTGAGCCATACGACCTGGAGGGCTGATCGGGCCACCCTCCTTCGCCTATACCGTGTTCTTATTATGTCAAAACTTGACTATGGGTGTAAGGTGTACTCCTCTGCCACAGATGCCCGTCTCAGAGTTTTAGATCCTGTTCATCATGCTGGAGAGTTCAGGTCATCACCAATCCCTAGTCTCCTGGTGGACGCTAAAGAACCACCTCTAGATCTCCGTCGCCAGTCCTTGATGGGTCGTTGTTGGTATCGATTACATCGGCTTCCCGACTCCCTTCCTTGCTTGGCGGTGTCATCTGATATCATGTCTAATTATTACCTTTCACATTCTCGTACACCTTGGCCCTTTGGCTTCCGGGTCAGGAAGGCTATGGAGGAGATGGGAATTGAACATTTCCAGATTCGTCCTGTGAGGGTCCACAGGGTGGCTCCATGGCTTCTTCCAGAAGTTTTTCCCTGCACCTGTTTTACAGACAAAAAGGAATCTCATCCTTTTCCAGTGGCTCGTTCCCTGTTTATAGAACATGTCTTCACTCACAGGGAGTCCCTCCCTGTGTACACAGATGGGTCAAAGTCTGATGCTGGAGTTGGTTTTGGAGTTGTCTTTCCTGACTTTTGCCGTGGTGGTAGGCTTCCTTCTGTCATGTCAAATTACACTGCTGAGCTCTCGGCCATTTTATATGCCATCCAAGTGATTTTTACTCTCCCTCAGCCTTCTTTTACTATTTATAGTGATTCCTGTAGTGCCTTGCAGGTCTTGTGCAATTTTAACTCTCCCCATATCCTGGTGTTGGCCATCCTTGAGTGGCTTGTCCTCCTGGGTCGTCGTGGCCGCAAAGTCACTTTCTGTTGGGTCCCGGCCCATGTGGGTGTCGATGGTAATGAGCGAGCTGATGCCCTGGCTAAGGCTGTGGTCTCCAATTCTCGGCCTCCTGCTAGACGTCATCCTGTCCCTGCAGTGGACCTTCGACTCTATATAGATGCTGCCGTTCGTTCCTGCTGGCAGGACAGATGGGACGCAGTCGGGGCTAACAAGCTCTGCGACATCCGTCAACACCTTGGTTTGTGGAGCTACAGCAGCCTGTCCCACCGGTGGGAGACGGCTCTTGTCTGTCTCTGCATTGGCCACACATTATTGACTCATGGCTTTTTAGTGAAGAGGCTCACCCTCCCTACTGTGATGGTTGTCTGGTCCCTTTGACAGTACGGCATATTATTGTTGAGTGTCTCAGTCTTGGGGACCTGCGTTGTAGGCACCTCTCCGAGTACTGGGTGGGTGACGGTTCTTATAGTCTCTCCTATGTGGAGGAGGCTGGCCTCCTCCATAAATTGTTATTTTATTATATTTATGGTTCTTAGATGGTTTGATATATTTTAGTATTGATTCTTTTTTATATTTTAGTTAAGTCGACGCGTTCTTTTAGTAATGGTGTATGTTTCTAGTTTGTGTGTAATTTAGTCATGATGTCTGTCCCTTTCGGGAGTTTATGAATTTGTTAGTTGAGGAAAACAATTTCATGTTGGGCGGTATATGATCCTAGCTGTTGCGCCGCCAGATGCCTAGTTGCATCAATATATCAATCAATCAATCTCCAGGTGGATCAGTGAAGGGAGATGAAAGCCAAAGCATGTGGTGCATATTGAACTTTTCCAAGTGGACATTTCTGAGAATGGAATAGAATGTGTTCCACTTTTGAGGTAAGATAGTCCAAGAATATATGATAGTCAGTTGAGTAAGGCGATAGATATACAGCACAGATGTATTTTGTTGGAGAGTGACCGATTAGCAAAGTCAGAGGCTTGAGGATTCAAAAGTGTCAAGTTTTGGAACATGAATACAAGACTAGTAAGGTCGTTATTGTGTACATATATGCAACACCCACCTTTGGTTCGAAATTGAGGAGAGAGATTAGGGATTGCTGTCGGTTGTTGCTAAGACCTGAGTGTCTGTGAAGAACAGATAATGAGGTTTAGGAGAGTAGTTGTGTTCAACAGATGAGGAGACACCGCAAATGTTGTAAATATTACTGTAGAGTAAATTTAGGACAGAACAAGGACATTTCAAGGGGTCAATACCAAAGGATCCAGGCCAAGGAGAGTTTATTGGTTCATTCTCAAGGGACTCTCGGTCCGTACTTATAAAGAATTTAAGATTTTATCCTAAACTTCGTCATAGTTAAGATGAAGACATAACTTTCCTGTCCTAAGCACTAAGTCTTCGTCCTAATGCGAGACTTAGCTGGGTGAAAATCATAGACGGCTGAAACAGTTACCTGCTAAATGTTGCAATTTTTTTTAAAGTAATAAAGAAACGAAAACAGTGAAATTATTTTTTTTAATAATGAAGCTAATAGCATTATACTTTTTTTATATGCAATGCATAGAATAATGCAAAAACATTGTGTGTAACTAAAATGTATGGACATGACATACCGACTTCTACCGCCCGAGACCTAATATCGTTTTCATCTTAATAAATTTTATTATGATTGCAATATTTATGTCATGTTCTATAACATACATTGAATCATATTTTGAATCATATCGTTGTACTACTTTGTTTATGCCTTGGTGGGAAGTGGCGGAGACTAATTTGATGATTTATATGGAATCCACACACTTTCGGTTGGTTATGACAAAATCTTAAGCCCCTAAGATATACCCAGACCCAATCCGAGCTAAGACGAGATTTGTGACGAGACATAAGGACTTATGACTAATTCTTAGGGATTTAGGACAAATATCCGCCATCTTGAGGCTTAGCACAGAATATTAGCGCTAAGACAAAGACTTACTGCTGTATAAGTGCCGGCTCAGAGGCCTTGTTATTTCCTCCCTATTTAAAACAAAATGGACAGATGGGTGTGATTTGTAGTGTTTGTTACTGCATTTGGACTGTGTATCAGCATTGGCTTGGAAAAATCTGTAGTCCCCAAAGAGCCAATAGTATGCTACCTCTGATTGGTCTAATGATGCTATAAGAAAATTGAACGATATCAATTCCTCCACATTTTATAAAGAAACAAGGTGCCTCAATATATCCTACATGTATTTTGTTTCCTGCCATAAATTGTAGGAATCAGTAACTTTTAACAGTCAAATAAAGTGCTAATAAATCCTCCAAATAAAGTTGCTATAGATCCCTTATTAAGAACATTGAGGTTATTTATGTCTTGGCATTTATTGGAGGGATCAGTAGCCCTAAATTGTACCAAGAGCTACATCTTCAGTAATTATCACCCACATATCATGGGCCAGATTAATACGGCTACAGGAGACCGGAATTCTAGAGAAGATTGTCATGGAGGATGTCCGTCATGCCAGGGAGTGCCTCAAATCCAAGTCCCAGGCTGTTCTCAGGTCGCTGGAACTTGGTGATTTCTACGGTATATTGTCCCTCTACTGCGGTGGTGAGCATTAGTCACCAAAATGTTATTCTTCCAGCTATAGTGCATTTTTGCTTATGGCAAAAGTGCACTGATTCCACTCTACCTATTGCCTTAGTATTAGATACACCTTAATCCTTTAAGTCTGTGCGAGTTGTGTCAAACCAACCGCCACGTCAATGCAAGTCTGAGCTATATGCTACCACTGTGTCCGGACAATATTATAAAAAATGCTCTATTTCACTTAATCCCTATTCCTACACTACAATGTTTATTATTAAATTTATTTCTTATCTCATTATCAACCCTATCTCTGTCCAATGAAACCATCCCCAGTTCTCCATAACTCCTCGTTACGGAGATATGATGTAGTGTAGAGGAATAATTTGCAGCGAGAGTGCAGGATGGCGTTCAAGTGGGCTGGCTGGCAGTGGTGTTGGTTTGGTAGAGAGGCACCACTCGTCACCATCTTTCACTGTATACCTTTTCTCAAACATGGTGACACACTTTCCAGTAGTTCCTGTTCAATTATTGAATTAGATAACCTTGCAGGAGGGCACCAGGAACGTGCTAGTTTGGTGGAAGTCTCAGGTGGAGTGTTAGAGGGCACCTAATTTGACGTGGCCAAATTATTGCCTTCAGTCTCAGCCATTGCAGTGGTAGGATTGACACTGAGTGACCCAAGTGGTAGTAAAGTCATGGTCTAATGTACTGCAACACCTTCCAATGAGATGGCTTCGAAAAATGATCCGAAACTATAGCTGTTGGTGTGTGCAATTTTGGTTCATAAAATTAACTCAAATAGCTCGCTTTTATTCACTAGGTTACAGTACATTAGACCATGACTTTACAAAACAAAAAAATCTATCCCTATCTGGTGGAATTAGTGAAGAAATGGTACTTGCGGAACATCCCGCCATCCAGACATAAGGGGTCAAGCACACATCCCATTGTTAATAAGTGGCAAATAAGTACGGTACCTACAGTATTATGAGTTGCATAATTTTGTGGGCATAATGCATTATCCTATAGTCGGATCAGTATGATATTTTGCCAGAGCTTGTTTCACACCGAATGGTAAATTCAGCAATATAGTGCAGTAACAAAAATGGATAATTAAGGCACTTTACCTAGACCCGTGGTTATAAATGCCAACATCAGTGATAAAGAAACACAACTTTTCTGTGACGTCCTGTGACGATAGTCTTTAACCCTTAGAGACCGGGACACGACATACACCGTCCTACGTTAAGGGCCGGGTCACGACATACACCGTCACAGCGATTTAGCTCTATTTCCCGCCATGTAGGGCTAGTTTTTTTTTGTCGTTGGGCGAGAAAATACACTCACAATATCGATCCGCTATCCACTCAGTCGATTCTGGGACCCCACGATGGCTGGGCTATTATTAAGTATTTACCCTTGTCCGAATTTGTGCTCTAACGATCGTAAGACAATACCGTAGTGAATATATGTACGTGAGTGACACCATGATATTCTTACAAGGTTACAAATTATTATTTAATGTATAGATCATGACACACGATACATAATGGTAATAATAAGTAAAATAACACCACAAAACACGCCCAGGCAGAGGAGAGTGATGGTAAATATACGTGTTTCCTACGGTACAAATCAGTTTGTTTATCATTTTCTAAGTGACAGTTACACGATGATATATTCCTACAAGTGTTCATACTATTTTTAGTGTTGTAATCATGACATACAATACATAACAGTAGTAATACGAGTGAGTTGACAATGGACTTACGCGGTAAACTGAACACCTAGGCCGCTGTCACACACACTCGCGTGTACACACAGACACAGTGGCGATTCGCGCGCAAACATGGTCTACTTCAACTCGCCCTATCTTCACAACTATTCATTGTACAGCCCTCCCGATGGTACCATTGGAAAGGGGAAGAGTTGAAGGTATGTAAGAAACTATTTTGAAGTCAGTAGACTATAAAGGTTAAGAGTGTGAGCGTTGTGAATATAGGGGAAATCGAGGAATTTTGAGGCGAGTGGCAGGGTAAAAATGTTGAGGCAAGATGGGGGGGGGGGGTTCCCTCCCGGAGGCATATTAGTCAAGTCTGGAAGAGTATACTTCATAGGGAAAATTAGAGCCAATCAGAGCTCGAGCTGGCTGTCTGAGCCAATCAGCGCCTGAGTTGCAGTGTTACCATCTCTCTCTCTTTCAAACATACATACACCCATACATTCTCTCTCTCTCTCTCTCTCTCTCTCTCTCTCTCTCTCTCTCTCTCTTATACACACACATACATTCTCTCTTTCTCTCTTTCAAACACACACACATAATTTTCTCTCACACACTATCTCTCTCTCACTATTATCTCTCTTACACACACATACACTATCTCTTTTTCACACACTCTCTTTCTCTCTCTTACACACAGTCTCTCTTTCTCTCTTACAACACACACATACACACACACTCTCTCTCTCTCTCTCTCTTGTACACACACTCCTTTTCACTCTCTCTCACAAACACACACACACTCGCAAAGCTGTGGATATTACAACGGCTACCTGTGTCACACCACAAAAACAAACAACACCCGAATACCATCAAACCATTGCTCTGCCATCAATAACAGTTGAAATCATACATCTACCTACTCTCGCATTTACATTCAGGTTATCTGGCACTTTCAAATAAAATTTAACTACAAATACTGTGTAAAAAAAAAGAGATAGGTGGGAGAGAAAGGGGAGGAGAGTGAAAGGGTGTGTTGGTGGGTGGGGGGAGGAGGGAGAAAAGATAGGTAGGTACAGCTCCGGACAAAACTCTCTCGACTCGTATGGCAGCATTTGGCATCGGATAGGGTGATGGGGGTTTGGAGTTAGGGGAGACTCTTCACTAAATCTTAATATTCAGTGTGTGTGTATGTGTGCTATCAGTGGGAGGACCTGTGTATGTATGTATGATAGTATACTTAGAGCCAGTGTACAGTAGTTTGTGCTTCTCTCAAGATTCAGAGTTGCCAAATGCTGCCAACCAAGTCGAGAGAGTTTTGTCCGGAGCTGTACATATATATATATATCATCACAAACTATATAACATAAATATGCAAAATGTAATGTCATACCATCAGCCTCTTCTTCCTCTGAGAAGATGAATTTAACAGTCTTTTTAATAACTCTGCGTTTAATGTCTTCAGGATCAGTGTCTATATTGGATGTATTCTCTGCTCTCTTGGCCCGTTCCAGGGCTTTGGTGTAAGTTTCTACAACAAAGAAATTGCTGTTATTGTAGATTACTGAATTTATATGCCATTGCCTACATTTGGATTTTAAGATAAAAATTACAAGTCTCATACCTGCAAATGAAAATATTCTTATTTCATATAACTTCCATTTCTCTTTATCTGGCCTTTCTTCCCTCTTAACCTTGGCTGAAGCACCCGCCCGTGGAGGCCAATAACAATAGACAACCTGAAAGTAAAATATCAGCAGACTGTCAGCATCAACACATGTACCATAAAACACTTCCTATATAATTTAACTTATTTATCCCATACAGTTTTCTGGTAGTTACCGATGTACAGTTGATTACCGGTAGCTGGTTGGACGTATACTAGGAGCCATTCCATTGTCATTCAAGTTAAGTTTTAGTTTGGTTATTCTGGAGCAACTGAATCCTCCAAACTATTCCAAGGGTAAATTTTTACAAGTTGCCACAACAGGATTTCACTGGAAAAAAAAAAATTCCTAGAAGGATTTAGTGTGACTACCGGGACCTAACTGGGGCAGACTACCGGGACCTAACCTGGGCAGACTACCGGGGCCTAACCTGGGCAGACTACCGGGACCTAAGCAGGAAAAAATATACCGTAGAAATTAGTCAGACCTAACCTGACCTAACCTAATCTGGACTGGGACACACTACCGGGACCTAACCTAACCTAATCTGGACTGGGACACACTACCGGGACCTAACCTAACCTAATCTGGACTGGGACACACTACTGGGACCTAACCTAAACTAATCTGGACTGGGACACACTACCGGGACCTAATTTGGGCAGACTACCGGGACCTAACTATAAGAGGTAACTACTGTTATGCATTTGCAGAAGAAAAGGTATATAGAAAAGTTGTTTGTAATAGTGAAATATAAACACTGGTAACAGTAAAATTTTCGAAATGGAGTTGTGGCAACTTGTAAAAATATTCCCTCAAATGTACCAAAAAAGAAATTGCCACTTTAAAACCGGGTTGCCAGCCCAAACATCCACACTTCCTTGTGAAACTTTACCACTGTTGTCTAACATGTTCCAGTTCTTTTGTTTCATTCATAATATTTATTCCACATTTTCATACACAATCACTCACCATATCTTGCCATCATCTTCTCCTTGGTCTTCCCCATCTTTTCTTCCCTTCAAAATCACTCTCATAAACCTTATTCACCACTCTTGTATCAACCCTTCTTTCCACACGTCCATACCACCTCATACTGTAATACTTTCTTCCACTCTCAGATCCAGTTATTTGTTCACACCACACTACACCATTCACGTTGATCAGTACAATATTTCTCACCTTGTCAATAATTCTACGTACTTAGGAAGTTAGCCGGGCTGCCGGGCTCAGTGAGTCAGTGGAGTGAGTGGACCTCTTTGTTATTATAACTTTAGGAAGATTCGGCGCCGCTACACCGTCGATTTCGGTGTAATTGAAATTCGGCAAATAGTTTTTCTATTGTTTTTTTATGTGCACTAATTAATACAATTGTTTTGTGGCCTGCCAAAACATTCATTGACTCGATATGCAACCACTGGCATGTCGATTCCAATAACTGTAAGGTCTGAGCACTAAAAAATATTATATATTGACCAACGGGATGGTTGCACGGGTGCTGGACGCGCGGCGTGAGTCTCGTTGGCGCGTCAGTTGGAAATGGACGTTGGTCATATCGTCTAACGGTCCACCATCTGATAAAACTTTATTTATTCATGTACATTATTTTGTTATTTTCTTTTCTATTAATATACACATTTTGTATTATAGTGTCCTTATTGTCCTCTGTGTTCTCCCATGGTGGTGGTGGATTCTGGTGGAGGCCGGTGCCTGCTGGCCTGCACTGCCTGGCATACATGAAATGGAGAACATTTTCCTTTTTTGCTCTACACATATAATGCATCATATCGATGTATCTTCATTTAGCGGGAGGATATTAGTTCTGGCTCCTTAATAGTTTTGTTGAACGAAAGATCTTCTCCATGTGAATACTACGTGAAAATTACGTAGTGTGTCACATAAACCTTTTTCATTATGATGCATTTAATAATAAGAATTGATGTATCATCATTGCACAAAGGAATAACATTGAATACATGACAAAAACAGTATAATAGCATTTTAGATGGATGATTTTCTGCACGTGAATAGCACGTGAAAATGACGTAGTGTGTCACATAAAACTTTTTCATTACAATGCATTTCATAACTTTATGTATCATTATCGCATAGAAAATTAACATTAAAAACATGAGACGCATATATAAAGCTTTGTTAGGTGGATGAATTTTTCCATGTGAATACCACGTTGTCTTTACGTAGGAAATTTAATCCACCTTATTTTCACCATGGCGTCACGTGGAAAAAACGTAGTGTGTTTGCTGGGGTGGAGCTTAAATTGTCTGATTCATTTAAAAAATCCAGAGTTCCCCTAATCCCCAATCGTGGCTCCTCCCCGAGTACCGCTGCCATCAAATATGAACCCTCTACCTCCCGGTACTCAGATAAAAGCTAGCAGCGAAGGTCCCTGAGGCTGGGACACTCAACCAACATAAGGGGGTACCTCAGTCCTCAGGCTCGACTCCTTTCTCAGCTCCTGTTCATTTTAGACTAAGAGGCAAAAGCTCTTTTCCCTCGTAATCCTCGTTGGATTTTACATATACTGACCAATTTTCATTTCAATTAAGCAACAAATGATATTTTTCACTTTTTTTTTTTAAATAACAAAAAAAAATCTATTGTTCAGAATGGCATAATATTTTATGTGGAATCTCTTATGAAATATATCTACCCTTTGTTCAAAAGGAAAATCCAATATCACCATTATAAATGGGAAAATTCCTCGCCCGAAGTGAAGGAAAATATTATTGCCTGACATTTTGGGAAAATATTTGCCAAAGAAAAGATAATAGTTTCTGAACGAAATCACGCTGACAACATGTGTGTATAACACGTGTGAAATTATTCATTGACATAAACGTAAAAAATATTCTTGGTTTTACCAATTATATTGGAAAAAAAATATATATTTATTAAAATGTTTTAGTTAGTGCTACAAACTAGAAATACACTATTTTCTGCTGCTCTGACTGGGCGATAACAGAAAATGAAGATTCTCTGCTTTAGGGTATACCCTTGAATTTTGGCGATTTTTTTAATGTTGACAAAAATTGGGCTTGCGCCTTCCTAAGGTAACCTTGAAACAGGCTTTATTTTGGCCAAAGAATGATCTCATTTATAAAGGTGATATTGCATCTTTTCTTTTGGTAAAGGGTAGATAAATATCATAAGAGAGTTTACATAAAATATGATATTTTGAAGAATATTTTTGTTGTTCAAGTTCAAGTTCAAGGTCCCGCAGAGGGCTGCTCGTGGGCAGCATAATCAAACTTTCTAGACTCTAGAGGTTCATGGACATGGTGCTGCATGGACTGGAGTACATATTCGTCACGTGTCATGACCATGGACAACATCAGCAGCACCTGCGGGAGCTTTTCTAATGCCTACAGCAGTATGGTCTCAAGATCCAGCCATCCAAGTGTGTCATCAGGGCAGATAATCTCGAATTCCTAGGACACCTCGTCACACCGAATGGCATCACACCTCTACCGTAGAGGGTGGAGGCCATTCAATTCCCGCTACCTACTACTGGCAGGAAACTTATGGACTTCCTAGGGGTGGTAAACTATTACCACTGGTTCATCCCCCACACTTCCTCTGCCCTCGTTCCACTCCACAACCTGTTGAAGGGGCTAAGGAAATCTACACAGAAGAAACTCATCTGGCCCCCGGCAGCAGAATCTGTATTCAATGATATTAAGACCAAGCTAGCTGCCACCACTTTCTTGGCATATCCTACTCCTCACACGCCAACTTCTATCTACACTGACACATCATATTATGCTATCGGAGCTGTCCTGCATCAGCAGGTGGACGGAATACTTAAGCCAGTCGCCTTCTACAGCAAACGTCTGGAGCCACCACAGCGTAAGTATAATGCAATCGACAGGGAGCTGGTGGTCATCCAAGATGCTGTGAAGCATCTGAACATACCACAAACCCCTCATCATGGCCATGCAATAGCTCAGCACTAACTGGTCCCCACGGGTTACATGACACCTGGCATTCATTTCGGAGTTCACCACTGATGTCCGCCATGTCCTGGGAGAAGACAATGCTGTCACGTACGCCCTCTCAAGATCACCGCCTGCACATTATCTAGTCTCTAGCATTGAACACATCCTGCCCCTGGACGTTCTGGTGCTCGCACCCGTTCAACTGGCCAACACACACCACCAAGAACTTCTTTCAGGTGAAAAGGGGCAATGACTTTAGTACCTTACAGCTTCCAACTCTACCACCCAGCTCAGGTGTGGTACCTCCTGCAGCACACCATACCCCTATATCCCTGAGCAGTTCAGGCAGCCAGTGTTCTATCACTACCACTCCCTCAACCACCCAGGTGCAGCAGGAATGCTTCGCCTTATCAACTGCCGTGCAGTAGGGCAAGGCATGAGGCGACAAATTAAGGACTAGTTTACATTAAGTAGATATCATGGGCACACTCCCCCCTTCGCGTGGACCCCGTTACCTACAGTGGACTCTCCAATAACGCGGTAGTTACGTTCCTGGAGACGTCGCGTTATTAAAAAACGCGTTATTTAAACTTAATTTCCGCATAGGAAACAATGGTAATAGTGGGGGTTGCGTTCCTGGACAATGCAAAAGTCTACCTTTTGGGGATTTTGTTACTCTAATGTATGAATAGTAGAGTCAAACTAAAGTATGTAGTTGGTGACTCAACCAACAAAAACCCACATTCTCGTTTTATTTATATTTGTAAAGTAACGGTACACTTTCCTTCACATTTAACACTCGTCACCCCGCTCTCCCTCCCCACCCCGCTCTCCCTCCCCACCCCTCTCTCCCTCCCCACCCCTCTCTCCCTCCCCACCCCATTCTCCCTCCCCACCCCTCTCTCCCTCCCCACCCCGCTCTCCCTCCCCACCCCTCTCTCCCTCCCCACCCCTCTCTCCCTCCCCACCCCATTCTCCCTCCCCACCCCTCTCTCCCTCCCCACCCCGCTCTCCTTCCTCACTCCGCTCTCCCTCCACACCCCACTCTCCCTCCACACCTCCTCGCTCTCCTTCCACACTCGTGTTACCTTCCTCTGACACCACATCCGTCTTCCTTTTAAAGAATTGATCAAGTCGTGTCTGTTTGGTCAGAGAGCGGGCCTGAGCAGCTCACCCTGTGTAACGCTGCTATTTTTATCCCCCTTACTTTACTGGAGGAGGACAAAAAAAACACGGCCTTTTACAATAAAAAAAAATGACACACCAGTGTATGACAATCTATCCTATACTTGATCAACCCGGTCTGGAAAAAAAAAAAGGACTGAGGACTGAACTTGCCTTGCGAATACCATGAAAAAAATCATACAAAGGCAAGTCCAGTTCCTAGTCAGTATCGCTGCCACCACCAGACCACAGGTTGACCGCAGGAACCAAGTTATCACACACTGGGTGGGTAACGTAGCTTAAACCCCAGGCACGTGTGTAAGCAACCCAGAATTACTCTAACGGGGGTTCGATCAATGTCTTAAATCAAGTCAAAAATGCCTAAGTAGGGACACAGTCTATTAGTATGTATACGGTAACGGAAAACTCAACTACTTATTAATTAATTTATTAACATTCATTTCATAAATAAAAAAAAATATATATATATACTCCCTAACCTTCAATCCCCCCCTCCCTGAATCCTACTCCCGCTGTCCCTAGAACTGGAATAATTCCGAGTTTCGCTAGGGAACAGCACTAAACAAACAGATAATAATAAAAAAAAATTTACTTACTCCCCCCCATCAATAAGAAAAAAAAAATACATCCCCATATACATACAATCGTTATATAAAAAAAAACATACATATATATAATAGTATCAAAAAAAAATATGGCCGAAACAATGTTACTCTAAATTTCTTTGACTATGCCAGCAATTCTCCTAAGTATTTATATAAGTTTGTACACCAGTATTATTATGGCTATGCCTTGCCGGAATGTGCTTTATGGCTTTACCCAATGGAAGACGACACGAGACTCATTAAAATCACTATCAAATGTATAATAAATATTTACCTCAATATTAACACGTGAAGTCACTTTGTAGCAGCTGTTTTAATAGTTACCTTTACCCAATGGAAGACGACACGAGACTGACGGTGAATCCTTGCCACAATTCATTCTCGCCTCTCTCCCCCCTAATCTAGGCTCCTACACGGACCCAAACTAGTTCCTCCTGCTACATTTTTCTATTATATTAAGTGTTCCTTCCCCCCTGATACATTCCTTTAGTTACATTAATGATTATTTAACATCCCTTAATACTCCAACCCATTATCTCTTTCCCAGTCACATAGCATATAATTATTCCTGATATTGGTTACAAATATTGTTCCGCCAACGAAAACATCTCGTCCCTCTCTCGGGACTTCATCCCTCACTCAACTAATTTTCTAAGTAAGTTACCAGAAATAAATGCAGGTATTTTATGGAGAGTGAAGTTAGTAATTATACATTAAAAAAAAAACATCCTAATTAACATGCATAATAAAATGGGGGTGTTACACACGTCCCCTCTTCCTTAGCTGGAACTTACAGTGAAAATTAATTTATATTTCCCTAACTCAATTCCCCTCCCCCTAATCTTAACATACACACCATTTGTCACTATCGCTATACCTTACTAAACAACATAAGACATTATTCACCCTAACGTGTTAGTCAGTGTTGATAAACTGCCAACTTTACTTACAGTCCTTAGACTGCCTTTCTTCCCCGCAGGAAAGAACTTCTCTACCTAACATTACACAATACACATAATACATAATACATAATAGATATCAGTGACACCTCGTCCCAGTCAGACTCCTCTGTCAAGTCCATAACCCCGGGAGAACTTCAATAAGGTTCTACCGTCACTAAACCCATCCGCGATTGTCCCTAACAAGATCTGAGTATTCTTACATTCAATTCATTCATTCCTATTTTCATTCACTTCTCCATTCAAACCTCAGATTCCGCACGGTATGACAACCCGGAATGCAGTAAGTGATACAGGGGCCTTGACAAAGGTTCTGACTGTATACTGGAAGAGCCCAATGGACATGTAGGGTGATCACTCCCCACCATCCTTCTCTTCCCATTAAAACTAAGTGTCCTCCAACACCCACAATAAAAAAAAATTACAACTATGAGCCGAGTTCCTAGCTCGTACATAAATGTTGCCCCGTGTTGACTTCAGGTTATAGTAAAACATGACATTATCCAACGTAACTTTCCCACTTTTACCCTATTTTCTATTAATTTTCATTCACTGTTTTTCTAAATTGGTTTTTACCTCAATTTACATTTCCTCCAGAAATCTTCTTGGAGGACGTCGATGACGTGGAGGAAGTACAATATCCTCATCATCATCATCTGGTTCATTATTTTCAATTAATTCCCCTAATTGTACTATAATATCACTGTGGCTCACATAGGGCTTAATCTTTTCTGCAGCCCTCTGGATGTTTTTCCCTGTAAATGGGTCCTCTAAAATATATATCAAACCATCTCTTATTATTTCTGCCACCTTGTATGGTCCCTTCCATTTTTGGTTCAATTTGGCACAGGTACCCGGTATTATTGTTTCTTGTTTTACCCACACTAATGTTCCTAGTTCTACTTTTTCATTTTTTCTATGCCTATTGGCAAATGTCCGATACCTCCTGAGAGATACAGTACTGGCTTCTTGTATTAGCCTCTTTAGTCTCCCAGCGTCGTTGTGGTCAGACGTGATGGTCGGTAGTGGTGCTGTGATGTTGCGTGGTGGATGCCTTCCGAAGAATGCGACATACGGCGTCACCCTGGTACTGCTGTGGACGGCTGCATTCATCACTTTTTGACACTCAGCCAGCAGGTTAGGCCAACGTTGTGGATAGCCCTCGCACAACTGGGCCAACACCGTCTTCAGGGTCCGGTGCATCCTCTCAATCATCCCGTTAGCCTGTGGATGATACGGCGTGGAGAAAAGCAGCTCCACCCCATGCTGGTCTGCCCAGGTCCGCATCTCGTGGCCAGTAAACTCCTTGGCGTTGTCACACAGCACCGATCTAGGTCCGCCAAAGTCTGTAACAAACTGGGTGAGCCTAGCAACAATTCCCTTGGCATGCTTACTTTTTAGTGGGTAAAACTTGGTGTACCTTGAAAAATGGTCTATGATGGTTAGAATATATCTGTTTCCATCTTCGATGCTAACTTTTCTACTATTTTTGTTAAATTATATATTTCACTTTCTTCCTTCTTTTCTACTTTAGTTTTGTTATTAATTTCAGCCATTTGTATGTCTACCCCTGACAACATATTCGCTGGTTCAAGTCTCTGTCTTGTACCTTCATCGCAATCTTAGTCATTTGTTCGGTTATTAGTCTCAATTCCTGCATTTCGAATCTTACCTCCCCATCTGAATCCGTATCGTTAACTACCACTTCACTCATTTCTGACGCTTCCGCCATGACTTTCGCTCTCACGCCACTGCGTGTTAGCATTCTAATCGTTATATCCTGTATTTTCCTTTACCCCTCTTACTTTAATTTACTACCTGAGCTCCGTTAACCGTCAGTTCTCGAGGAACTTGACTGTGTCCTACTATTGCTACCTTAAACATCAGACCCAATTCCACGGATCTCCGTTAAAGCAATTTCTCTGGGTCTGATTTATCCCACTTAAGCTACCACCAATGTAACGCTGCTATTTTTATCCCCCTTACTTTACTGGAGGAGGACAAAAAAAACACGGCCTTTTACAATAAAAAAAAATGACACACCAGTGTATGACAATCTATCCTATACTTGATCAACCCGGTCTGGAAAAAAAAAAAGGACTGAGGACTGAACTTGCCTTGCGAATACCATGAAAAAAATCATACAAAGGCAAGTCCAGTTCCTAGTCAGTATCGCTGCCACCACCAGACCACAGGTTGACCGCAGGAACCAAGTTATCACACACTGGGTGGGTAACGTAGCTTAAACCCCAGGCACGTGTGTAAGCAACCCAGAATTACTCTAACGGGGGTTCGATCAATGTCTTAAATCAAGTCAAAAATGCCTAAGTAGGGACACAGTCTATTAGTATGTATACGGTAACGGAAAACTCAACTACTTATTAATTAATTTATTAACATTCATTTCATAAATAAAAAAAAATATATATATATACTCCCTAACCTTCAATCCCCCCCTCCCTGAATCCTACTCCCGCTGTCCCTAGAACTGGAATAATTCCGAGTTTCGCTAGGGAACAGCACTAAACAAACAGATAATAATAAAAAAAAATTTACTTACTCCCCCCCATCAATAAGAAAAAAAAAATACATCCCCATATACATACAATCGTTATATAAAAAAAAACATACATATATATAATAGTATCAAAAAAAAATATGGCCGAAACAATGTTACTCTAAATTTCTTTGACTATGCCAGCAATTCTCCTAAGTATTTATATAAGTTTGTACACCAGTATTATTATGGCTATGCCTTGCCGGAATGTGCTTTATGGCTTTACCCAATGGAAGACGACACGAGACTCATTAAAATCACTATCAAATGTATAATAAATATTTACCTCAATATTAACACGTGAAGTCACTTTGTAGCAGCTGTTTTAATAGTTACCTTTACCCAATGGAAGACGACACGAGACTGACGGTGAATCCTTGCCACAATTCATTCTCGCCTCTCTCCCCCCTAATCTAGGCTCCTACACGGACCCAAACTAGTTCCTCCTGCTACATTTTTCTATTATATTAAGTGTTCCTTCCCCCCTGATACATTCCTTTAGTTACATTAATGATTATTTAACATCCCTTAATACTCCAACCCATTATCTCTTTCCCAGTCACATAGCATATAATTATTCCTGATATTGGTTACAAATATTGTTCCGCCAACGAAAACATCTCGTCCCTCTCTCGGGACTTCATCCCTCACTCAACTAATTTTCTAAGTAAGTTACCAGAAATAAATGCAGGTATTTTATGGAGAGTGAAGTTAGTAATTATACATTAAAAAAAAAACATCCTAATTAACATGCATAATAAAATGGGGGTGTTACACCTGCTTCCCGCCAAAAGTAGTGTGGGTAAGCGGGTGAGCGTGGCCGCGTTAAATCGAACAAATAATGTTATTTAATCATATCCCCCCTATATATTATACCGCGTTGAATCAAAAACGCGTTACTCAAAACCGCGTTATTGGAGAGTCCACTGTACTTATATATGTCGACAGGAGGACACGTTAGTGTACCACTATCCCCATGCCTGGCATCACCGCAAAAGGGACCGCCCGCAACTTCTTTAGCAACTGGGTTACAAACTTTGGTCCTCCATCAGTCATCATCACCGATTGAGGCACCCAGTTTGAGTCTGGGGCAGGGCAGGATATGGTAACGGTAATGTGAACATGATGCCTGTGTACTACTGCCTATCACCCCTGCAGCAACAGTATGGTCGAATGTTTTCACTGCCGTCTGAAAGACGCCCTCCGTGCCCTACAGCCAGACCAGTGGACGGACGCGCTCACATTCATTCACCTCACCAACCGTACCACCATGAAGGAGGGCCTCAACCACTCCCCGGTAGAGCTGGTATAGAGTGAAGACCTACGCCTCCCAGGACAGCTAACAGCTCCTGATGTAGACACCTCCAACCTCTCCTTTTTGCCAGCACTCATGCACGCCATCGCCAACACTGCACCAATGCCAACACACCAGCCTAACAGGCCAACCTACATACCACCCATCCTACTCATCGCACCTTCCCTTCTCTGAAGAACAGATACTCACCGTACACCACTCTGGCAGCTGTACACTGGCCCTCACCCTGTGCTTGCCAGGGCGGACACAATGGTCACCTTACAAACCTATGGCAAACATGGGAGAGGGTAAAACTTGCCCACATCGCAGCCTCACACCTCATCACTAAACACCCACCCATCCACTCACACACTGGCACACACTGCATTGCTCATGCTTCACCAGCCAAACACACAACCTACACCACACTCACCTCACCGTCCACCACGTCACACCATGCACACTACCACTCACCCACATACACCGTCACCAAACCACACCCCACGCCTCCACTCCATATCCCCCCTCATACCCCAACCACTATCTCTCTCCATCATGATATATACACTAAAAAATCAATTGTAACCTTGTCACTGTCACGTCTTACGATCGTTAGAGCACAAATTCGGACAAGGGCAAATACTTAAAAATAGCCCAGCCATCGTGAGGTCCCAGAATCAACTGAGTGGATAGCGGATCGATATTGTGAGTGTGTTTACTAGCCCGCTGACAAGAAAAACCAGCCCTACATAGCCGTAAATGGCGCAAAATAGCTATGACGGCATAGCACGTCAGCCGGACTCCACCTATTGACGGTATAACACGTCAGCCGGTCTGCAGGGGTTAATGTCTCATGTAAAGATGTATCAGTAAGATGCAATGTGTAGGCCTATCAATGTTTCATATTAATAAAGTGTCAGAGGGTTGCAGTGTAAAGGTTTTCCGTCTTTAGCACAATAATTATCTACACACAAGCACACACACACTATCCTTAGATGAGTAATATGTAAATTATGAATGATTAAAATAGTTACTGTTCTCTAATTTCAGGAATGATATTGGCTACTCTGGCGATCATATTGGAACTAAATATCCACGCCTTCATCCCAGCATCAAGCTAGAGAAAACGGTTTATTGGTGAACAAACATGATTAACGGAATTACGTATGCAAAGTCACGAGCCAAAATAAGTACGGTATCCAGGTCTTATTGAAATATTGAATCATCTGACATATTCAGTGATTCATGCAGAAAACTAATCTTGTCTCGTTCGTACTTGTTGTAAAGTCATGGTCTAATGTACTGCAACACCTTCCAATGAGATGGCTTCGAAAAATGATCCGAAACTATAGCTGTTGGTGTGTGCAATTTTGGTTCATAAAATTAACTCAAATAGCTCGCTTTTATTCACCAGGTTGCAGTACATTAGACCATGACTTTACACTAGTAAATTACCTGTGGTTCGAACGACACAGCATAATAGATCATCTATTTCCTGTTGTTTATTTATTCAAACCATAGATATTGTACAGTTCCGAGCAAATGAAACGGAGACATGCCAGCCACCAACGAGGTGGTGTAGTGCTTCCCTCATCTGGTAACACTGATAGGGTCGGGGCTTCAACAGCAGGTATATCGCACGATTCGAAAGTGATGTTCCTTTCTACGTGTTGTTGATGTATAATACATACATACATACATACATACATACACACTCACAGAGAATAATACATACATACACACACACAGAGCATAATACATACATACACACACACAGACAGAGAATAATACATACATACACACACACAGAAAATAATACATACACACACACACAGAATAATACCAAAAACGATAATAGACAAACAGAATTTTTTCTGTATACATAGTCTTTGTAATACATCGTGTAGATTATTGTGTTTATTATAACGAATTGGGATGTATCTTGTGATAAACTTTTGTATATTCTTTATATAAGAGTAACAGCATACTTTATTATTATTCATTATTATTATTATATATTACTATTAAATTTTGCTCATTATCATTAATTTTCATTATCATTATTTTCCATTGTCATTATTATTATTATTATTATTACCGGTATTTCTATTACTGTCGTCGTCGTCACAATCATTATCTATTCTAAAGTTCATAAAAATATTGCTGATTAACTAGTATATTTATTTAAACATAAGGAAACATGAAGAGTAAGTTAATACCCTGTCCATCCTCCTTCCTTTTCAACGAGTGCCTGAAGTCTGTCTGGCATGTTGATAATGTGATGTCTTAAAAGGTCAGGGCGGTCTCTGAAAGTTTCTCACACTCGACAAGTGTGAGCAAGGAGTTCCTGTTCTGTAAAGTCATGGTCTAATGTACTGCAACATCTTCCAATGAGATGGCTTCGAAAAATGATCCGAAACTATAGCTGTTGGTGTGCAATTTTGGTTCATAAAATTAACTCAAATAGCTCGCTTTTATTCACCAGGTTGCAGTACATTAGACCATGACTTTACAATCTGCTTCCTTACTAGGCCACGGTAGTAATTGGAACTGAGGATACTGAACAAACCATTCCTGCACGATTCGAGCTTGGTGGATTGGGCACCTAATCTTGAACGCAATAAAGAAGTTATATTGTGTCATCTTCCTTCTCTCTCATACCCACAATATTTCACTTCTGTTTCTCTCACAGGTCAAACTTTTAAGTCATATACCACGAAATCCAATATAGTCTATTTTCCTCACTCTTCCCTCTCAGTCAGAAATAAGGCAAAGATTTTTCCTAGTTGAATGTATGCAGTTTATATATTACGCTCTCTCTCTCTCTCTCTCTCTCTCTCTCTCTCTCTCTCTCTCTCTCTCTCTCTCTCTCTCTCTCTCTCTCTCTCTCTCTCTCTCTCTCTCTATATATATATATATATATATATATATATATATATATATATATATATATATATATATATATATATATATATATATATATATATATATATATATATATATTTACATTTCGGTAAATATTCGTTTCTTGATAGTTATGGGAAAACTGATATGATATACTGTTCTATCATATACTGTGTGGAAAGCTTATATGATCAGAGTTTCACAAATCTGCTATATCACACAATATATTCAGTTATTTATGATACAGGTAATCGTTTAATTCATTAAGTATGCGAAATATGTTTTGGAAAACAATTCACAACACTGATAGTTTATTTTTGCTTTTGCTTTTAAATAGATAATACTCATCAACAATTAACGGTTATACTAGGGTCACACATACCCGAACTTGATCCCGAATGCATCCCGAAGTGTGTTCGGTTTGTATTCGTAAGTCATTCGGGCAATGATTCGGGGTGTTCGGGAATAGTTCGGGAAGAGTTCGGGAATGGTTCGGGGCCATTTGCAAAAATTCGGGATTGAATCGGAAAGTTTCCCGAATGTTTGGTGTTGCATGAAACATTCGGAACCAATTCGGAATGGGCAAAAATTCGGGGAGAGATCGGGATATATTCGAAAACTATTCGGGAATACTTCGGAACATTCGGTATGGCATCTGTTTGCATTCGGTTTGTATTCGGTTTGAATTTTGGCCGTTGGAGAGAGGGGGAGTAGCATCATACACACATATACACATACATATACATACATACATGCATACATACATACATACATACATACATACATAAATACACACACACACACACATACACACACACAGAGAATACATACATACACACACACACACAGATAATAATACATACATACACACACAGAGAGAATAATACATACATACACACATACAGAGAATAATACATACATACACACACACAGAGAATTATACATACATACACACACACACAGAGAGAATAATACATACATACACACACACACAGAGAGAATTATACATACATACACACACACACAGAGAGAATAATACATACATACACACACACACAGAATTATACATACATACACACACACACAGAATAATACATACATACACACACACACACAGAATAGTACATACACACACACACACAGAATAATACATACATACACACACACACAGAGAATAATACATACATACACACAGAGAGATTGATTGATTGATGGATATTAGGCGCCGCAACATCGAGGTCCTATAGCGCCAGAAAAAGGTGATAGAGAGGTGTGACAGCAAGCAGGAAGGACATGAAAATAAAAGAGGGACAGTTGAAGAACTTAAAGATGGGAACTATTTAGTCTGGTCTCTCATTAGCGACCTTCCTAGCATGGAAAACCCTCTCTCCCTGAAATCGGGGCAGAGCAGGGGCCGAAGCCCCCTCTAGTATAGCTCGCCAGGACCCAGAAACACACAAGCCCCCCACCACGTCAAGGCGGTTCCCGTTGGGGGGACACACAGAGAGAGAGAGAATAATACATACATACACACACACACACACATAATTATACATACATACACACACACAGAGAATAATACATACATACACACACACACAGAATAATACATACACGCACACAGAGAATAATACATACATACATTTCCCCCCCTGAGCCTCTACCCCCTCTGGGTCGCAGTAATCACATCACCATATTTTGGAGTCCAGCCCCCACCACTTCACACCTACAGGCGCCCACCATCAGGTCCTACCGAGCCACACCTGACTCAGCTGTGAGAGAGTTTGGAAGATGGCTGGTTAATTACCCGTGGGTGGAGGTACTGACTGAAGAGGACGTCACCATCAAGTGGGAAAAGTACAACTCAAGTATCACCACAGCATACCATAAGTTCTTCCCACTAAAGAGAGCCGTGACTTACCCATCAGACGCCCCGTGGATCACCCCCAGGATAAAAAGGCTACTCCAGGACCGCAACAAAGCCTTCTACGTCGACCACAACAGGTACAAACAGCTAAGAAACAAAGTAATTCAGGAGACTAAGAAAGCTAAAAGGTCACACTACCCCACCAAAGTCCATCACCTGAGACAAACTAATTCCAGTCAATGGTTCAATAAAGTTAAGAACCTCTGTGGGCTTGGCAAGGGATCACCATCAATCCCTTGTGTCTCTCACATCCCTAGCCAGGAGGCATGTGAGACAATTAACAACCACTTTGCCACAATCTGCCAGTCACTCCCAAAACTTGACAGCACCAGACTACCTGCCTACCTTCCCTCCCCAGCCCACCCTACTTTGGTTCACCCTTATGAGGTTATGAAGAAATTAGCCAGTCTGAGATCAAATCGCTCCATAACACCAGTGGACCTTCCAGTTAAGCTCTACAAAGAATTCGCTGTGGAGCTTGCCATACCACTGTGCTCTATTATAAATGCATCTTTGAAGCAGAGCAGGTGTCCCCCCGACTGGAAAACCTCATATGTGACCCCAATTCCCAAGTGCCCCTCTCCAAAGACCCTCAGTGAATTAAGACCAGTGGCAATCACACCAATACCCAGCCTAATCTGTGAGGACTTTGTCTTTACCTGGGCCTACACACAGATTAGCCACCTGATTGACCCCAGGCAATTTGGCAATGTCAAGGGCTCCTCCACCACCCACTGCCTGATCAGTCTCCTTAACTTCATTTACACCAACATCGAGAGAAGGAAAACCTCAGTAGCCCTCACCTTCATAGACTTTAGAAAAGCTTTTGACCTTGTTGACCATACGGTTATCATCACAAGGTCATCAATCTTGGCCTCCACCCTTCCTTGGTTGAGTGGCTAGCTGACTTCCTCAGTGACAGGAGGCAGGCAGTGAGGTACCAAGGATCAGTATCCTCACACCAACCACTGACATGTGGGGTCCCCAGGGAACAAGGGTCGGCCCCCTCTTGTTCCTCACCCTCATTAATGATGCCCTACAGGACACCCCACATAGGTGGAAATATGTGGACGACTCCACCATAGGCATCATGGTGGACAACACTTCTCCCACCCATGACTACAACACCCTACAAGACACCCTCAACAACCTTCAAGACTGGACCAAAGTAAATAATGTCACTATCAATCATGACAAGACTGTGGTGATGCATGTCAATACTGCAACCACAGAGGTCCAACCACCAGCTGTCACCCTCGGCCAGCACAACATCAAAGTAGTGGACTGCAGTAAATTGCTGGGGGTTGTGATTGACAACAAGCTGACCTGGGATAAACACGTGGCTACTGTGGTGAAGACAGCATCCTATAAGCTGTATATGTTGAGGCAGCTCAGATCACTGGGGATGCAACAAGCCGAACTGGGGAGTATATACAACATCTTTATCCTCCCCAAGTTTACCTATTGTTCCCCAGCTTGGGCCTGCTCCCTCACGTTAACACAACAGCGTCGACTGGAGAGAGTGCAAAAGAGGGCCTGTAGGATTATCCTAGGATTTGAATACACGGGCTACGAAACCGCCCTCACCACCCTAGGGATGCTACCTCTCTCCAAACACCACCTCAATATCACCAGCCAGTTTGCTCAAAAATTACTGGTCCACCCCCGCCACCGAGACCTACTACCACCAGACGCTCCAAGACCAACACGGACTACAAGACGATATAACAAGCTACAACCTATCAGGGCCAGAACGGAGAGATATAAGAAGAGCCCCATCCCTACTATGACTAACATTATAAATAACATGTAAACACACACACACACACACACACACACACACACACGATAATCCAGCCTAACCCTTTCCTACCTGACATCCAGTAATCCTCACCAGACCTCACACCTACAGTCCCCCACTCCCAGATTCCACTATCACACACACACACACACACACACACACACACACACACACACACACACACACACACTCTCTCGCTTATGTATATACTATTTATTATGCTCATCATTATCATGCTCATCCCCATAATGTATTGTCACTATGTATATTTTCAGCCCTATGGCTGCCAAACCAATCAATAAACCGTTTATTATTATATTATTATTATTATTATTATTACACACACACACATTGATATAAATGCATACACAGTTTAGGTACAATGAGCATATTGAAATGTGTGTCTGTAATGGACTTTTACTTTGTGATTTCTCAAGTGTGTGTGTGTGTGTGTGTGTGTGTGTGTGTGTGTTGCTATAATTAACGTGTGTGTGTGTGTCCATTTCCAGGCGAGCTGTAATCCGCGGGGAGGAGGTGGATGCGGTGGAGCGTGTGTACGACTCTACAGCCTCGGCCTACAGTTCCCGTATTCACACCCAGGAGACGCTACCATCACCTAAAGGAACCAGGGATGATATACCCTTCGTTGTGCAGGTACGTACGACAGAAAGAGTGGGATGTCAGGGAAGGAGAGGGTGTGAGAGTTCTAGGGTGCATGGGATATGATTGGAATATTCTAAGTTGTTAGGAAGGGAGTTAGGGAGGGTGCCAGAAAGGAGGGGTGTTATGGAGGGAGTGGGTGGGTTGGAGAGTGTTAGAGAGGGACAGGGAGGGAGGGTACTGGGAGGGACAGGGAGGATTCAAAGGACATCAGAGAGGGAGAGTGCCAAGGGCGACTGGGACGGGCCTGTGATAGCAGGGGGTCGTGTGATAGCAGAGGGGGGGCGAGTGAGAGTAGCAGAGGAGGGCGAGTGAGAGTAGCAGAGGAGGGCGAGTGAGAACAGCAGAGGGGAGCATGTGAGAGCAGCAGAGGGGGACAAGTGAGAGCAGCAGAGAGCAGCAGAGGGGGGCGAGTGAAAGCATCAGAGGGGGGCGAGTGAGAGCAGCTAAGGGGGGCGAGTGAAAGCATCAGAGGGGGGCGAGTGAGAGCAGCAGAGGGGGGCGAGTGAAAGCATCAGAGGGGGGCGAGTGAGAGCAGCAGAGGGGGGCGAGTGAAAGCAGCAGAGGGGGGCGAGTGAGAGCAGCAGAGGGGGGGCGAGTGAAAGCATCAGAGGGGGGCGAGTGAGAGCAGCAGAGGGGGGCGAGTGAGAGCAGCAGAGGGGGGCGAGTGAGAGCAGCAGAGGGGGGCCTAAGATAGCAGTGTGGGGTGCATGTCGGAGGAGGGA
>JAWZYT010000627.1:277500-320913 GCA_034508575.1 Petrolisthes manimaculis | reverse complement strand
GTCTTACCTGGACCTTCCACTGACATGTTACCTGGACCTTCCACTGACATGTTACCTGTACCTTCCACTGACATGTTACCTGTACCTTCCACTGACATGTTACCTGTACCTTCACTGACATGTTACCTGTACCTTCCACTGACATGTTTACCTGTACCTTCCACTGACATGTACCTGTACCTTCCACTGACATGTTACCTGACCTTCCACTGACATGTTACCTGTACCTTCCACTGACATGTTACCTGTACCTTCCACTGACATGTTACCTGTACCTTCCACTGACATGTTACCTGTACCTTCCACTGACATGTTACCTGTACCTTCCACTGACATGTTACCTGTACCTTCCACTGACATGTTACCTGTACCTTCCACTGACATGTTACCTTACCTTCCACTGACATGTTACCTGTACCTTCCACTGACATGTTACCTGGACCTTCCACTGACATGTTACCTGTACCTTCCACTGACATGTTACCTGTACCTTCCACTGACATGTTACCTGTACCTTCCACTGACATGTTACCTGTACCTTCCACTGACATGTTACCTGTACCTTCCACTGACATGTTACCTGTACCTTCCACTGACATGTTACCTGTACCTTCCACTGACATGTTACCTGTACCTTCCACTGACATGTTACCTGTACCTTCCACTGACATGTTACCTGGACCTTCCACTGACATGTTACCTGTACCTTCCACTGACATGTTACCTGTACCTTCCACTGACATGTTACCTGTACCTTCCACTGACATGTTACCTGTACCTTCCACTGACATGTTACCTGTACCTTCCACTGACATGTTACCTGTACCTTCCACTGACATGTTACCTGTACCTTCCACTGACATGTTACCTGTACCTTCCACTGACATGTTACCTGTACCTTCCACTGACATGTTACCTGTACCTTCCACTGACATGTTACCTGTACCTTCCACTGACATGTTACCTGTACCTTCCACTGACATGTTACCTGTACCTTCCACTGACATGTTACCTGTACCTTCCACTGACATGTTACCTGTACCTTCCACTGACATGTTACCTGTACCTTCCACTGACATGTTACCTGTACCTTCCACTGACATGTTACCTGGACCTTCCACTGACATGTTACCTGTACCTTCCACTGACATGTTACCTGTACCTTCCACTGACATGTTACCTGTACCTTCCACTGACATGTTACCTGTACCTTCCACTGACATGTTACCTGTACCTTCCACTGACATGTTACCTGTACCTTCCACTGACATGTTACCTGTACCTTCACTGACATGTTACCTGTACCTTCCACTGACATGTTACCTGTACCTTCCACTGACATGTTACCTGTACCTTCACTGACATGTTACCTGTACCTTCCACTGACATGTTACCTGGACCTTCCACTGACATGTTACCTGTACCTTCCACTGACATGTTACCTGTACCTTCCACTGACATGTTACCTGTACCTTCCACTGACATGTTACCTGTACCTTCCACTGACATGTTACCTGTACCTTCCACTGACATGTTACCTGTACCTTCCACTGACATGTTACCTGGACCTTCCACTGACATGTTACCTGTACCTTCCACTGACATGTTACCTGTACCTTCCACTGACATGTTACCTGTACCTTCCACTGACATGTTACCTGTACCTTCACTGACATGTTACCTGGACCTTCCACTGACATGTTACCTGTACCTTCACTGACATGTTACCTGTACCTTCCACTGACATGTTACCTGTACCTTCCACTGACATGTTACCTGTACCTTCCACTGACATGTTACCTGTACCTTCCACTGACATGTTACCTGTACCTTCCACTGACATGTTACCTGTACCTTCCACTGACATGTTACCTGTACCTTCCACTGACATGTTACCTGTACCTTCCACTGACATGTTACCTGTACCTTCCACTGACATGTTACCTGGACCTTCCACTGACATGTTACCTGTACCTTCCACTGACATGTTACCTGTACCTTCCACTGACATGTTACCTGTACCTTCCACTGACATGTTACCTGTACCTTCCACTGACATGTTACCTGTACCTTCCACTGACATGTTACCTGTACCTTCCACTGACATGTTACCTGGACCTTCACTGACATGTTACCTGTACCTTCCACTGACATGTTACCTGTACCTTCCACTGACATGTTACCTGTACCTTCCACTGACATGTTACCTGTACCTTCCACTGACATGTTACCTGTACCTTCCACTGACATGTTACCTGTACCTTCCACTGACATGTTACCTGTACCTTCCACTGACATGTTACCTGTACCTTCCACTGACATGTTACCTGTACCTTCCACTGACATGTTACCTGTACCTTCCACTGACATGTTACCTGTACCTTCCACTGACATGTTACCTGTACCTTCCACTGACATGTTACCTGTACCTTCCACTGACATGTTACCTGTACCTTCCACTGACATGTTACCTGTACCTTCCACTGACATGTTACCTGTACCTTCCACTGACATGTTACCTGTACCTTCCACTGACATGTTACCTGTACCTTCCACTGACATGTTACCTGTACCTTCCACTGACATGTTACCTGTACCTTCCACTGACATGTTACCTGTACCTTCCACTGACATGTTACCTGTACCTTCCACTGACATGTTACCTGTACCTTCCACTGACATGTTACCTGTACCTTCCACTGACATGTTACCTGGACCTTCCACTGACATGTTACCTGTACCTTCCACTGACATGTTACCTGTACCTTCCACTGACATGTTACCTGTACCTTCCACTGACATGTTACCTGTACCTTCACTGACATGTTACCTGTACCTTCCACTGACATGTTACCTGGACCTTCCACTGACATGTTACCTGGACCTTCCACTGACATGTTACCTGTACCTTCCACTGACATGTTACCTGTACCTTCCACTGACATGTTACCTGTACCTTCCACTGACATGTTACCTGTACCTTCACTGACATGTTACCTGACCTTCCACTGACATGTTACCTGTACCTTCCACTGACATGTTACCTGTACCTTCCACTGACATGTTACCTGTACCTTCCACTGACATGTTACCTGTACCTTCCACTGACATGTTACCTGTACCTTCCACTGACATGTTACCTGTACCTTCCACTGACATGTTACCTGGACCTTCCACTGACATGTTACCTGTACCTTCCACTGACATGTTACCTGTACCTTCCACTGACATGTTACCTGTACCTTCCACTGACATGTTACCTGTACCTTCCACTGACATGTTACCTGTACCTTCCACTGACATGTTACCTGTACCTTCCACTGACATGTTACCTGGACCTTCCACTGACATGTTACCTGTACCTTCCAAGATGAGTATAACTATGTCTTCAACTTTATCTAATTCTATAGATAATACCAGTTGTATAGATGTTACTCCTGTAAGTCACAAAGTGCATACACATAATTGCCACATAATTGAACAGCAGAGAAGAGAGGTGGAGGAGGAGGAGGAGGAGGAGGAGGAAGAGGAGGAGGTGGAGGAGGAGGAGGAGGAGGAGGAGGAGGAGGAGGAGGAGGAAAAGGAGGAGGAGGAGGAGGAAGAGGAGGAGGTGGAGGAGGAGGAGGAAGTGGAGGAGGAGGAGGAAGTGGAGGAGGAGGAGGAGGAGGAGGAGGAGGAGGAGGAGGAGGAGGAAAAGGAGGAGGAGGAGGAGGAAGAGGAGGAGGTGGAGGAGGAGGAGGAAGTGGAGGAGGAGGAGGAGGAGCAGACATACAAAGATTTAAAATATAAATTAAAATGGACAGTATGTAATCCTGAGGAAAATAATGAAAGACCAATTCCAGACTGGCAAGGGTGTTTACCTGAAGAAAGGACTGTATTAGAACCCATTCAGTATTTGAGGAAGTTCTTTGATTATGAATTATTGACTCTTATATGTACTGAGAGTAATCGTTATGCTATACAGATAGACTCAAGTAAACCATTAGAACTTACAATGGAGGAGTTGGAAATATTTCTAGGTATCTGTATTTATATGAGTGTAGTAAAGCTTAGTCAGACTCACAGCTATTGGTATCCTGAGGCTAATATAAAGGCTGTAACAGATTTTATGTCACGCAAAAGATGGGAAAGAATTAAGAATTGCCTTCATTTTGCTGATAATACAAAGATGCCTGATAAAGATACACCTGAGTATGATAAACTATACAAAGTCAGACCATATGTTAACATTCTGAAAGAAAAGTTTAATAAGATTCCTTTGAATATGAATGTGTGTGTAGATGAGATGATGGTTCCTTATAAAGGAAATCGTGGACCTCGTTATTACATCAAGTCCAAACCTAACCCTTGGGGATTTAAAGTCTGGACTCTTGCTGATGCTTTTGGTATTGTACATAATTTTGAAATTTGTTTTGGCAAAACACGGAAAGTTGATGGTTTTCCTGATCTAAACTCCAGTGCTAATATTGTTTGTAAATTAGCCTCTGTTATTCCTAACCATATGAATCATAGACTCTTCATGGATAATTTATTCTCAACAGTTCCTCTGTATTATGAAATGTTTAACAGAGGTATATTGTGCATGGGAACAGTTTGTAATAATAGACTAGCTGGACTGAAGCTTATTCCAGATAAAAAACTAAACTCTAAGGGAAAATCTGCCTTTGTAGAATATGAAGGCAAGATTAACACATGTACAGGCTCTGTAAGGATTGTTAGGTGGAATAATAATAATATACAGTGGACTCTCCAATAACGCAGTTTTGAGTAACGCGTTTTTGATTCAACGCGGTATAATATATAGGGGGGATATGATTAAATAACATTATTTGTTGGATTTAACGCGGCCACGCTCACCCGCTTACCCACACTACTTTTGGCGGGAAGCAGGGTGAGCTGCTCAGGCCCGCTCTCTGACCAAACAGACACGACTTGATCAATTCTTTAAAAGGAAGACAGATGTGGTGTCAGAGGAAGGTAACACGAGTGTGGAAGGAGAGCGAGGAGGTGTGGAGGGAGAGTGGGGTGTGGAGGGAGAGCGGAGTGAGGAAGGAGAGCGGGATGTGGAGGAAACACAGAGTGAGGAGGGAGAGCGGGGTAGGGAGGGAGAGGGGTAGGGAGGGAGAGCGGGGTGGGGAGGGAGAGAGGGGTAGGGAGGGAGAGAGGGGTGGGGAGGGAGAGAGGGGTGGGGAGGGAGAGCGGGGTGGGGAGGGAGAGAGGGGTGGGGAGGGAGAGCGGGGTAGGGAGGGAGAGAGGGGTGGGGAGGGAGAGCGGGGTGGGGAGGGAGAGAGGGGTGGGGAGGGAGAGCGGGGTAGGGAGGGAGAGAGGGTTGGGGAGGGAGAGAGGGGTGGGGAGGGAGAGCGGGGTAGGGAGGGAGAGAGGGGTGGGGAGGGAGAGCGGGGTGGGGAGGGAGAGCGGGGTGAGTAGGCAGACTGGAGTGACGAGTGTTAAATGTGAAGGAAAGTGTACCGTTACTTTACAAATATAAATAAAACGAGAATGTGGGTTTTTGTTGTTTGAGTCACCAACTACATACTTTAGTTTGACTCTACTATTCATACATTAGAGTAACAAAATCCCCAAAAGGTAGACTTTTGCATTGTCCAGGAACGCAACCTCCACTATTACCATTGTTTCCTATGCGGAAATTAAGTTTAAATAACGCGTTTTTTAATAACGCGACGTCTCCAGGAACGTAACTACCGCGTTATTGGAGAGTCCACTGTATGTACAGTTATGTCTACAATGGGATCTGCTCAACCTGTTACAACTATTGGTCGCTGGGATAAAAATGTATCCACAACACAACAGAATAGTGATGTAAAGTGTCCTGCTCTTGTTAAATATTATAATGCAAATATGGGAGGTGTTGACAAAATGGATGCCCTCATTACTTTTTATGGGATGTTTTTCAGATCAAAGAAGTGGTATCATAGACTTTTCTTTCATTTTTTTGATGTGGCAATAATCAACGCTTGGTTGATGTACAGACGAGATCACACCGCTGTCAGTGGCAATACAAAGCTTCTCAAATTACATGATTTCAAATTGATGTTGTCCTCATGCTTACGTCTGCAAAACAAACCATTGAGAGGTAAGAAGAAGAGAGGTCAGCCATCATCAGCAGCTACTACTGGAGTTGATGAAAAGCAAGCTGAGAAAAAACGCAAAGGTCATAACACTAAGGCAATACCCGATAAAGCAATAAGGCAAGACCAGATTGGACATTTTCCGGTCTCTCTAAAAAAAAGAGGAAGGTGTAAAATGTCAGGTTGTAAGTCCTCCCCTGTAACCTGGTGCTTGAAGTGTGAAGTCTATCTGTGTGTCGCCTCTGATAAAAGGTGTTTCTTGGATTTTCATGGGGTTCAGTATGATCTGCAAACACTCCCTCATCAAAAGTGAAACGATTTTTGTAGTACATAAAAAAAGTGAATGGATTTTTGTAGTACATAAAAAAAGTGAATGGATTTTTGTAGTACAGTGTACATAAAAAAAAGTGAACCGATTTTTGTAGTACATAAAAAAAAGTGAACCGATTTTTGTAGTGCATAAAAAAAAGTGAACCGATTTTTGTAGTGCATAAAAAAAAGTGAATGGATTTTTGTAGTACATAAAAAAAAGTGAACGGATTTTTGTAGTACATAAAAAAAAGTGAACCGATTTTTGTAGTACATAAAAAAAAGTGAACCGATTTTTGTAGTGCATAAAAAAAAGTGAATGGATTTTTGTAGTACATAAAAAAAAGTGAACGGATTTTTGTAGTACATAAAAAAAAGTGAACCGATTTTTGTAGTACATAAAAAAAAGTGAACCGATTTTTGTAGTGCATAAAAAAAAGTGAATGGATTTTTGTAGTACATAAAAAAAAGTGAACGGATTTTTGTAGTACATAAAAAAAAGTGAACCGATTTTTGTAGTACATAAAAAAAAGTGAACCGATTTTTGTAGTGCATAAAAAAAAGTGAACCGATTTTTTTAGTACATAAAAAAAAGTGAATGGATTTTTGTAGTACATAAAAAAAAGTGAACGGATTTTTGTAGTACATAAAAAAAAGTGAACCGATTTTTGTAGTACATAAAAAAAAGTGAACCGATTTTTTTAGTACATAAAAAAAGTGAATGTATTTTTGTAGTACATAAAAAAAGTGAACCGATTTTTTTAGTACATAAAAAAAAGTGAACGGATTTTTGTAGTACATAAAAAGAAATTTATGTTACAGGAATTTTGAATAATTTACCAGTACCTTAGAGGTTGTTTTCATTTGTCTTTCATTATGTATAAGTTGTGAGAAAAGGTGAATTTTCTTAGTGTATATTATGATCTGCAAACATTGTTACATGCACATTGAATTGACTTCTTTTGTACCTGAGAAGAAATTTATGGTAAAGGAATGTTAAATTGTTTAGCTGGTTTTAATTTGTGAAAATATGTATTTTTTTATTTCAACTGAAAATAAAAATATAGCAACCTTCACTCACTATATTCATTATTAATCCTACCAAATGTTTTTGTCATAAAAAATCAATAATCTTTTCTTTCAGGTAAGATTAAAGCTTTATAAATAAGAATTCTGTATTTTAGTCATCTATGTATCTAAATAAAGAGACTCTGTTTGTGTGTCATGCTATACAAATAGTCATGTGACCACCTACAGCTCTAGGAATTCACACACGGAAAGTGTGTGACAGTGAGGGGGGACAGAGGATATTTTCGTCACATAAAACACCCCACTAATTACTTAACCCTAGCTAGTATGGTACGCATCAAGTTCCAGCTTTCAAAAAAATATTTCAGTAGGTGTTTTGGTCGGTTTTGTATCCCAGACTACAGCTATCATAACAATATTCAGCCTTGTACATTCCTTCACAAAATGGTTGATTGTCTCTTCTATGTCTTCATTACACAGTGTATAGTTGCCAAAAAAGGTATTGTGACAACTCTTGATACAACTTTAACCCTAATAATATCCACAACTATTTGTATATGGACTATAAGCATGTATAACATAAGGAAATATACATATCCTTCTGTAATACATACTTATAATATAGCATGTATAACATAAGGAAATATACATATCCTTCTGTAATACATACTTATAATATAGCATGTATAACAGAAGGAAATATACATATCCTTCTGTAATACATACTTATAATATAGCATGTATAACAGAAGGAAATATACATATCCTTCTGTAATACATAATTATATATATCCCTACAAACAACTATGGACATTAATATATTTAATGTTGTATCAATAGTTGTCACAATACCTTTTTTAACAACTGTACACTGTATACTGAAAACATATAAGATACAATCAAACCATTTTGTGAAGGATATATTGTGTGAATATTGTTATGATTGTAAATATTAATGTCTGTTTTTTTGTTGCAGGTGACTGGAGTGCAATTGAACGTGATGTTGTAAGAATGGCTAAACCTACATCACATATTATTAACAGCAAAGGAGAATATGGCAGAGGACATAATAGGTAAATACAACGCATATACACTTTCCTCTTTTTTTATTACATTATAGGTTGGTGAAGGGTTGTGTCGCATAAAGTGAATTTTACATAAAGTAAATTGTACATTTCTATAAGAAAGAATGGTACTTTAACTTGAAATTTGAGCCTCCTTGTTCATGTTATTTTAAGAGGTTGTGTAAATTGCATTTATTTAATTTTTTTCATGATACGTACTATTTCAAATTCGCATAATTTAAACTCGCATAAAAAGAGAGGAGAGTGTACATATTCCTTAATAAATATGGAGCAACTTGATTCCTCCAAACTATTCCAAGCAACAAACAGAACACCATTATATTTCTGTTTCTGTTTCCTGGCATACTTTGGAGGAATCAAGGCACTCCAATCTACCAAAAGTATACCATATAAATAGATAGATAGATAGATAGATGGATGGATGGATGAATAAATAGATAGATAGATGGATAGATAGATAAATAGACAGATAGATAGACAGATAGATAGATAGATTGTAAGAAATAAATATTAAAGTGTGTTTATCCGTACTATAAAAATAATAATATGAGGTAAATATTGATGAGGTAAGGCTTGGGGGGGTGCGGGAGTAGGGAGACAGGCTTGGGGTGGGGTGGTAGAAAGCCTGTCTCCTTACTCCCGCACCCCCCAAGCCTGTCCCCTATTCCCACACACCCCCAGTCCCCCCCCCCCCCAAGCCTGTCTCCTTATTCCCACTCCCCCCCAGTCCCTCCCCAAGCCTGTCTCCTTACTCCCGCACCCCCCAAAACCCCCCAAGCCTGTCCCCTACTCCCACACCCTCTTAAAATGAATTAGAAATAGAGAGCCTGTAACTTTTTGTACATCAAATCCAAAAACCTTCATATCATTACTTGAGGCGCGCGGTGCAACAACGACGTAACCGAGAAATTTGACATTTCGTGTTTTGGCCTGCTCCGAGTGGTTGAAGGGTGTAAAAGTCTCGTGGTGATGTCGGCCAAGTCATATTCGACCATCTAAGCACCTGTACTAAGGCTCAAAGTCGAGCGTAGTGCGGAAAAATTTCTCTGGAATAACATCTCGAAAGCGGTACAACAACGACGTAACCTGCTCCTCCCAGCCACACGTGTGTATGGCCAATCAGCGGCGCGGTTGGAGCCTCCCGGCGCGGACGAGCCAATCACAGCACCGCTGCCATGTTTACCAGCGCCGTTGCCATGGTGACACCACACTCACCATGTGCTCGCCCTTCAACACGCCAGAGCACAGACGCACGCTACCTTTCTCGTGACTCTTTACACAACTATGGCTTCTTCCAGCACTTCTACCTCCGTTCCTGCCGTGGAAGAGCGTCCTGAAGGTCCAGGGGACGAGCTGCAGATGAGGAAGAGGAGGGATGAGATGCAGTGGAAGAGGAACCTGGCTAAGAGGAAGAGGAACTCCGGGCAGGAATACGTGGGGCTGAACACGGGGAAGACTGTGGCGGCGAAGCAGGTTGGACCACCATGTGGGTGTCCTAAGGGCTGCTTCCTGAACCTTGGAGAGGAAGCTGTGCAGCGTATCTTCTCCGAGTACTGGAAGATGGGGGACTACAACGCGCAGTCAGCCTACATCGTCACCATGGTCCTGTCGAAGGAGGTGAAGAATTCGGGTGTGGTAGCTGGCAGCAGGAGGAAGGCGACGCTGGAGTACGGTGTGAACGTCGACAGCAAGAGGGTGGTCGTCTGCAAGAAGGCGTTTCTTAGCATCCACGCCATAAGTGACAAGCGAGTCTTTACTGTCCTCAAGAAGTTGGGGGACACAGGTGTGGCTGCAGGCGATCTGCGCGGGACTCACGGCCACCCTCACAACAAGAAACATGACGAAGTCGAGCGGCTTGCACAGGAGCACATCAGGTCCCTTCCTCTCTGCTCGTCACACTACTCCCGTGCCAAGTCACGCAACAAGATGTACCTGCCTCCCGACTTCACCCAGGCCCACTGTTACTCCCTCTTCCAGCAGTGGTGTGAGGAGAAGGGTGTTGAGGACGACATGGTAATGAGCTTTGACGGCTACAAGCGGAAGGTCTGCGAGTTCAACATCGGTACCAGCCCTCCCAAGGTCGACACGTGCAGCATCTGTGACAAGTTTCGTGTCCAGGTCGAGGTGGCGAAGGCGGAGAAGGACGTGGGGAAGGAGAACCAGCTGAACCTGCAATGGGCTTTGCATCAAGCCCGTTACAAGACCGCCAGGAATCTGCTGCAGGTGTACAGCGAGGTGAGGGACGACACGCAGGCGAAGATCTGCATGGACCTGCAGCAGACCCTGGTCACTCCACGTCTCACCACCAACGTCGCCTACTACAAGCGCAAGATTTGGACATACAACTTCGGCATCCACGACCTCACAGGTGCTGCACGACCTTTGTTGTACGTGTGGAACGAGGCTGTTGCCAAGAGGGGATCGTGTGAGATCGCCAGCTGCCTCGTCCACTACATCGAGAACTTCATCCCTCGCACCGTCAACAAACTGGTCATCTTCTCCGACAACTGTGGTAGCCAGAATAAGAACATCAACCTGTGCCTGCAGCTGCTCCGCCTCGTACACAGCCAACGGTTTTACCTGATCAAGCATTACTTTATGATGCCTGGCCACTCCTACATGCCCTGCGACCAAGACTTCGGCCACCTGGAGAAGTTCTTCACACCTCGTGAGATCTACACCACCGACCACTACATCGAGCTGATGCGGGAAGCGAGGCAGAGGAACCCCTTCATTGTGGTGAAGATGACGTCGGAGATGTTCTTCGACCTCCTTCCCCTCCAGGCGTGCATCACCAAGACCCAGGTGGCCAAGTCCAAGTTCAAGGAGGGCAGGCTGTTCGTGTACAAGGCGGACTACAAGCAGGGCTTCCGGATCCACCACAGCTACTTCGAGGACGGAGAGGAGGAGGGTGTGTCGCAGACAGTCAAGCTGCAGAAAGGGAAGAGGACGGCCTACAACCCCGAGATCTTCGACCTGTCTGTCGTGGAACTTCCTGTGAAGTACCCCCAGGGAGTGGCCTTGCGGCAGGACAAGTTGACCGACCTCAACCACCTGCTGCAGTTCATCCCTCTGTCTCACAAGGGATGGTACCAGGACTTGTTTGCTGCCCAGGGACTGCTGGCTGCCGCTGAGGAGGAGAACAACCCTGACGACCCGGAAATTCAAGATGACGACTTGCTGGACTACTAGAGTGCAGACGAAAGTGTCACAGCATCTTGCTGTGGCCACCAGCCTTACGTAAGTTTTTTTAAATCCCCAGTCAACCCGACTTAGTGGGTTGAAGGGGGATTTAAAGGGTTGGTAAATCCGCTAAGGGCATTGCCAGGATCAAACAGACGTATCCTGGTAATGAACTTAACTGTCTCAAGCCAATGTAAAGGATGAGAGCCAACTATATTCATTGAATACAAAAAAAAATTCGTTTCTTCATAATGTTCTTGAAATAGCGGCTTTCCATTAATACTTACCAGAATGCATGCACAAACATAAAATTATCAGCATTACACACACTATTAGTCATAGCAGGACGTCAAAGTTATGGTAGGAGTAATAACGTGCCGGTAATGAGTAAGTTTTATTTTCTACGCTCGGAAAAAAATTCATAAAAAATTTATTTATGTACCAATCTTCATGAAATTTTCACATTATTAACAAAAAAAATTCCCGATATTGTTTTCATTTAATGAAAACAATATCGGGAAAAAAAAACTATTACCTACGGTATGCGCGTTAATTAACGCGTAAGTCATCCACCCAAAATCGTCACCTATCACTTCGAAACCTACATCCCCAAACAGAACTACCCAAGACCTTTCAAATGATGTATAATACTTACTTATTTAAGGGTATCTATTGTGCGCAATCAGTGTTTAACTTTGAGCGCGTTTTTTTCGAAATTTCCATTTCTCCGTTACGTCGTTGTTGCACCGCGCGCCTCACTTACAAAAAGGGATAATAGCCATTTTCTCAATATTGTTACTTACACAAGGTAATAATAACCATCTTCTCAATACAGTAAAAGTCCAGTCTTTCGGAAAATCTGATTATCCGGCAGTTTTTAAAAATAGTCCCATTCCAAAAGCTTCATGAACTTTCGGCACATTTTCCAATTGGTAACTTAACAGAAACGGCAATTTTGAAACAGCGAGTCCGCGACCTAAGTTGAGCTGTCTCTTCCCACATTGTCACAAACTTGACTCCGCCCATAAGGCTTACTGGCTATATAGCTACGTGTGTGTTTGAGCGAAATGGTATGAGTGGCGGCGAGTACAGTGGGAACGAGTTTATCATTTATTTTTTGTTTTCTCCTTGTACTTGACTCCTGTGTGTGTGTGGTGTTTGACCGTGTTTCCAGACTCTTGGTGTTGGTGACCTGGTGTTGTCCTCGGGGTGAACTTGGCTCTGATTTTCGTGTTGTGAAAATGGCTTCGGCAACTGGAAAACTTACTAATGTTATGAAGAAGCGTTCTCATAAGGTCCTACCAATATCACCAAAGCTGGAACTATTGAAGAAACTGGAGGCTGGTGTGGGAAGAAAAAAATTGATGGAAGAATTTAATGTGAGCTCTTCCACTATTTATGATATAAAAAAACAAAAGTGTGAGCTCTACAAGTTTGTTTCAAAAGGTCTGAGTGGTTCCTCAATCGAACGTAAGGTTATGAAAAAGCCTAAGTTGTATGAGCTCTATGAAATGTTATACAAGTGGTTTTTGGTGCAGCGGTCTGAAGGAAAGTCTGTTTCAGGCCCACTAGTAATAGAAAAAGCTAAAATGTTTTATGAAAGCATGAAGATAACTGAAACATGTGCATTCTCGGATGGTTGGCTAAAAAACTTCAAGCAAAGACATGGCATCAGGAAACTGGATATTAGTGGTGAAACCTGTTCTGTCGATGCTGATGCTGGCCAATGCTACAGTGCAACCTTTACGGATCTGGTAAATGAACATGGATTACTGCCCTGCCAAATCTATAACGCCGACGAGACTGGCCTGTTTTATAGGAGTTTGCCAGAAAGGACTCTAGCTGGGGCTGGTGAAAAGTCGGCAAAAGGATTCCAACGAAACAAAGAGCGTTTGACAATGCTCACGTGTGCCAATGCTTCCAGGACTCATAAGATAAAACTGCTTGTGTTAGGCAAGTACAAGAATCCAAGGGCACTGAAAAATGTGTGGCACTTGCCGGTATGGTAGGATTCGCTGAGTAATGCGTGGAGGACTGCAGAAATCTTTAGTCGCTGGTTCCATAATTATTTTGTGCCAGTGGTGAAGGCTAACCTTGAAAAGGAGGGGATACCTGTTGATTCCAAGGTTGTCCTCCTCCTAGATAATTGTTGAGTACATCCTCCTGCAAGCCAACTCGTCAATGGGAACATTTTCGTCGTCTATCTGCCACCAAATGTCACCTCTTTGATACAGCCCATGGACCAAGGAGTCATACAAAAATTCAAGAGTGCATACCGGGCATCATTTGCAAGAAATATGTTAAATACTAACCAGGCTGTCACTGAATTTCAAAAGTCTTTTAACATCAAGGATGCAATGTTGATGGCTGCCATGGCTTGGGGTGACGTGGCAACATCAACTTTGCAGCGATGTTGGCGGAAACTGTGTCCAGAGGCAATGTTCCAAGACAACGACGAGGACGAGGAAATGTTCCATGGCTTTGGTGACAAGAGGAGCAGCGAGTTTCCAAGTTTGCTTAAAGTTGTTGAGGGTGTCCCTAAAACAAATGTTTTGAGCAAACTTATCGAAACCGATATTGCTGAGTGGGTGGAAGAAAATGCACCAATAACCGACGAACCGACAGACAACCAGCTAATATTAAGTGTTACACAAGCTGAAGCTCTGGAGACTATTAAACACAGTGATGATGATGATGAGGAAGAAGAAGAAGAAAAGCAAGAGAATGTGTCATGGGCAGAAGCGGAGAAAAACCTTCGTACAATTCTCAGGTTTGCTGAGGGATCCTCTCACTTCAGTGCTGCTAAAGTGATGAACTTACACCTGCAGTACCGGGACTTTCAAACAAATTGAACATCATCACTGAAACAGGTGACACTCCATGATACTGAAGCAGGTGACACTCCATGATACTGAAGCAGGTGACACTCCATGATACTGAAGCAGGTGACACTCCATGATACTGAAGCAGGTGACACTCCATGATACTGAAGCAGGTGACACTCCATGATACTGAAGCAGGTGACACTCCATGATACTGAAGCAGGTGACACTCCATGATACTGAAGCAGGTGACACTCCATGATACTGAAGCAGGTGACACTCCATGATACTGAAGCAGGTGACACTCCATGATACTGAAGCAGGTGACACTCCATGATACTGAAGCAGGTGACACTCCATGCTACTGAAGCAGGTGACACTCCATGATACTGAAGCAGGTGACACTCCATGATACTGAAGCAGGTGACACTCCATGATACTGAAGCAGGTGACACTCCATGATACTGAAGCAGGTGACACTCCATGATACTGAAGCAGGTGACACTCCATGATACTGAAGCAGGTGACACTCCATGATACTGAAGCAGGTGACACTCCATGATACTGAAGCAGGTGACACTCCATGATACTGAAGCAGGTGACACTCCATGATACTGAAGCAGGTGACACTCCATGATACTGAAGCAGGTGACACTCCATGATACTGAAGCAGGTGACACTCCATGATACTGAAGCAGGTGACACTCCATGATACTGAAGCAGGTGACACTCCATGATACTGAAGCAGGTGACACTCCATGATACTGAAGCAGGTGACACTCCATGATACTGAAGCAGGTGACACTCCATGATACTGAAGCAGGTGACACTCCATGATACTGAAGCAGGTGACACTCCATGATACTGAAGCAGGTGACACTCCATGATACTGAAGCAGGTGACACTCCATGCTACTGAAGCAGGTGACACTCCATGATACTGAAGCAGGTGACACTCCATGATACTGAAGCAGGTGACACTCCATGATACTGAAGCAGGTGACACTCCATGCTACTGAAGCAGGTGACACTCCATGATACTGAAGCAGGTGACACTCCATGATACTGAAGCAGGTGACACTCCATGCTACTGAAGCAGGTGACACTCCATGCTACTGAAGCAGGTGACACTCCATGATACTGAAGCAGGTGACACTCCATGATACTGAAGCAGGTGACACTCCATGATACTGAAGCAGGTGACACTCCATGATACTGAAGCAGGTGACACTCCATGCTACTGAAGCAGGTGACACTCCATGATACTGAAGCAGGTGACACTCCATGATACTGAAGCAGGTGACACTCCATGATACTGAAGCAGGTGACACTCCATGATACTGAAGCAGGTGACACTCCATGCTACTGAAGCAGGTGACACTCCATGATACTGAAGCAGGTGACACTCCATGATACTGAAGCAGGTGACACTCCATGATACTGAAGCAGGTGACACTCCATGATACTGAAGCAGGTGACACTCCATGATACTGAAGCAGGTGACACTCCATGATACTGAAGCAGGTGACACTCCATGATACTGAAGCAGGTGACACTCCATGATACTGAAGCAGGTGACACTCCATGATACTGAAGCAGGTGACACTCCATGATACTGAAGCAGGTGACACTCCATGATACTGAAGCAGGTGACACTCCATGATACTGAAGCAGGTGACACTCCATGCTACTGAAGCAGGTGACACTCCATGATACTGAAGCAGGTGACACTCCATGCTACTGAAGCAGGTGACACTCCATGATACTGAAGCAGGTGACACTCCATGATACTGAAGCAGGTGACACTCCATGCTACTGAAGCAGGTGACACTCCATGCTACTGAAGCAGGTGACACTCCATGATACTGAAGCAGGTGACACTCCATGATACTGAAGCAGGTGACACTCCATGATACTGAAGCAGGTGACACTCCATGATACTGAAGCAGGTGACACTCCATGATACTGAAGCAGGTGACACTCCATGCTACTGAAGCAGGTGACACTCCATGATACTGAAGCAGGTGACACTCCATGATACTGAAGCAGGTGACACTCCATGCTACTGAAGCAGGTGACACTCCATGATACTGAAGCAGGTGACACTCCATGATACTGAAGCAGGTGACACTCCATGATACTGAAGCAGGTGACACTCCATGATACTGAAGCAGGTGACACTCCATGATACTGAAGCAGGTGACACTCCATGATACTGAAGCAGGTGACACTCCATGATACTGAAGCAGGTGACACTCCATGCTACTGAAGCAGGTGACACTCCATGATACTGAAGCAGGTGACACTCCATGATACTGAAGCAGGTGACACTCCATGATACTGAAGCAGGTGACACTCCATGATACTGAAGCAGGTGACACTCCATGATACTGAAGCAGGTGACACTCCATGATACTGAAGCAGGTGACACTCCATGATACTGAAGCAGGTGACACTCCATGATACTGAAGCAGGTGACACTCCATGATACTGAAGCAGGTGACACTCCATGATACTGAAGCAGGTGACACTCCATGATACTGAAGCAGGTGACACTCCATGATACTGAAGCAGGTGACACTCCATGATACTGAAGCAGGTGACACTCCATGATACTGAAGCAGGTGACACTCCATGATACTGAAGCAGGTGACACTCCATGATACTGAAGCAGGTGACACTCCATGATACTGAAGCAGGTGACACTCCATGCTACTGAAGCAGGTGACACTCCATGATACTGAAGCAGGTGACACTCCATGATACTGAAGCAGGTGACACTCCATGATACTGAAGCAGGTGACACTCCATGATACTGAAGCAGGTGACACTCCATGATACTGAAGCAGGTGACACTCCATGATACTGAAGCAGGTGACACTCCATGATACTGAAGCAGGTGACACTCCATGATACTGAAGCAGGTGACACTCCATGATACTGAAGCAGGTGACACTCCATGATACTGAAGCAGGTGACACTCCATGATACTGAAGCAGGTGACACTCCATGATACTGAAGCAGGTGACACTCCATGATACTGAAGCAGGTGACACTCCATGATACTGAAGCAGGTGACACTCCATGATACTGAAGCAGGTGACACTCCATGATACTGAAGCAGGTGACACTCCATGATACTGAAGCAGGTGACACTCCATGATACTGAAGCAGGTGACACTCCATGATACTGAAGCAGGTGACACTCCATGATACTGAAGCAGGTGACACTCCATGATACTGAAGCAGGTGACACTCCATGATACTGAAGCAGGTGACACTCCATGATACTGAAGCAGGTGACACTCCATGATACTGAAGCAGGTGACACTCCATGATACTGAAGCAGGTGACACTCCATGATACTGAAGCAGGTGACACTCCATGATACTGAAGCAGGTGACACTCCATGATATGTTGAAGAAAGCTGCAAGAAGAGCCTTGTCAGTTGCCTCTACCTCCCAATCCTCATCATCAAGTCCTGCCTCATCCATTGCTTCAGAACCACCAGTGGAGGACTTAAGCTTAGAAGAGGAAGTTGATGATCCTGAGGTTTCTGCTGGATACAGTTTCTCCCAGCAGTAACTCACATCATCATCCTGTTTACATATACAAATCCTACACCTAGGTTAAGGTAAGAGTCCGTTTCTTCTGTCATTAAACACCCTTAAAACACGTTACTTATTAAATGTTTTAGTTTTGATGTTCGACTTGAATGAGATTTGTACTTCATGTGTAAAAAAGTACACTCTCGAATGCAGGCTGGGAATCCACCTCACCCCTTCACCCCTCCCAACCCCTCACCCCTTCCCCTCACCAACCCTCTCGTGGTGTGAGTGTGTGTCACCCACGTCACGTCACGTCATGTCAGCTGTCATCACGCACTTCATTGCCTTAAATTTGCATTGGCTACAGTCTGTTTGTGTCTTGTTTTCTAGTAAATATTTAAACAAATATACTTTGTATTAATATTTCATCAGCTCTAATATTAAATAGTATTAAAAACACTACTGTAGAAAAATCATGCAGTTACTTACACAAGGGAATAATAACCATTTTCTCAATATTGTTACTTACACAAGGGTCGGGATAATAGCCATTTTCCCAGTATGTCTGCTTGCTCTTCAGCCAATGACAGTACAGGATTGGGAGGGTAATGTTTACAGCCAATGAGAATGCTTCAACCATGAGAGTAACAGGCTTCTCCAGCAAATGAGACACAGCTTACTGTACTGTACCCACTTTATGCCAATGATAGATCGTGTCCAAAAGCGTGTAGGTAGAACAGCAAAAGCGTGTAGGTAGAACAGCAAAAGCATGTAGGTAGAACAGCTGGTGATGTAAACATTGGTGGACAGTGAATGCCTCTTTTACACATCAACTGTTCCCTCTTTTCTTTTTATTTCCTTCCTGTTTGCTGTTACATCTCTCTATCACCTTTTTCTGGCACTATACCACCTCCATGTTGACAAGCCGTATATCCATCAATCAATCAATCCTTTACACATGGGTTGTAGGGTATTCACAAGGAACTGGTGTATTTTAGCAATGTTATTTGTGTTATTAAACAATATTAATAACTGAGCAATGGTTTCTAGCAACACTGCTAAGTCCATCACTAGTGTAAGTGGATCAGACGAGGTATGCCACCGGGCAATCACTGTGGTATATTGTATTAAATATGGGCATCAGTTATTCAATATTTGTAAACGTGGTTTCTGCTCAGTGTTTGGCCTTTGTAAGAAACGTGTGGAGAAAACTTTATATAAGCCAACCATGACAGCTATACCAGAAAGTGATAAACTTGGTACTCACACTCCCACCAAAAAGAAACCAGACATGGTTGTGGAATGTGTGTGCGAACACATCCATTCTTTGCCGACAATGACTTCACATTACACTCGTGTCAAATCACCTCATCATAGATACAGTACAGTTGCCCAAGGAAAGACTGCAACCAAATTTACTGGTGTGTGGTAATATCTGGCAGGTGCTCCAAAGTAAACACTGGTATTTTATCAATGGATCACTCAAGGCCTATAGTTGTAAGGATGATTGTAATTAGCTAAAGCTATTGATAAAGGAAATAAAGTATTACCAGACACCTTAGTTCTGTGTTTTGACTTACAACAAACACTACCTACTGTACACCAAAACTATCAAGTCCCATCTCCTACTACAAAAGGAAACTATGGACATATAATTTTTACATCTATAAACTGCAGACCAGAAAATCTGTGATGTATGTATGTGTGGGATGAAGTGAGTGGTATATGTGGTAGTGTAAAAATTATGAGTTGTTTAATTAAATACATACATGATCACAAACTACAATGTCAAACTAAGTTGCTGCTCATTTCAGACAATTGTGTAGGCCTAAAAAAAAATATATATGTGGTTCTTACATGTCTGAGGTTTATACACTTAAGGAATATTGAACAGAAGCTGCGTAAACATACAACCATCATTACAAAACATGACTATTTTCATCTTATAAAAGAAATGAAGCGGGAGGACTTGTTAGATGTGTGTGTGTGTACTTCAGAACTACATAACAAAACATAAAGAAATGAAGCGGGAGGATTTGTTAGATGTGTGTGTGTGTACTTCAGAACTACATAACAAAACATAAAGAACCTGAGATGGGATACAAGATTGATTTAACATATGCTGAAGATGCACCTACTGTACCTACACCTACAAACTCCAGAACAGTAAAGCACGTACTGTATCTACAAACAGGACATCTTCAGTCTCCACACAGTTAATCTTGTACCCAAATACACAGCTCCAATACCCCTGACACCTGGTAAGATTGAGGGACCCTGTATTGTAGTCAGAAAATTGGAGGTAAATGAGTCCTTCAATTATTGCCACGAAACACTACCCATATAGAAGGAGCTTGTTTCGTGGCATAGTCAGAAGGAAACAGAAGCCTCCAATTTTCCTACACGATCACAGGGACCTTAAGGATCTCAAGAGTTTAATGGAGCACATCACTCCCTGAAGTAAAGGGAAGTACTTGGAGGATATTCTCTGTCAACAAGAGAGTGGCAACAGTGGCCTCCATTACCAGTTATTGGTTGAACACAACACTGACAATCACCTACTTGAGTTCAACTAGTGTACACAAGTAAGTGTCATGTTATTTACAGTAAGAAACACTATTATATCTGATAAAACTGTATGGGTGTTACACTTTCTCCCATAAATATTATAATAATACATTACCATATTATAAGCAATGTACAGTATCGTTTTAGCAATGTACAGTATTAACAATGTACAGTAACGTTTTAGCAATGTACAGTATTAACAATGTACAGTATCATTTTAGTAATGTACAGTATTAACAATGTACAGTATTGTTTTAGTAATGTACAGTATTAACAATGTACCATAAACACACACAATCACTTAAGAAAATCACCAGCCTATGTTTTCTTACTCTTTAAATGTTATACCATTATGATTAATGTTATTGTTATAAATTTAATATTTTACAATTGTAGTCTGACAATTTATTCTATTTCTCACACCAATTTTTTATAAGTGTGGTCATGGTCTGTCTGTGAACTGTCTGTGTGTGAACTGTTTGTGTGTGAACTGTGTGTGTGTGAACTGTCTGTGTGTGAACTGTGTGTGTGTGAACTGTGTGTGTGTGAACTGTTTGTGTGTGAACTGTGTGTGTGTGAACTGTGTGTGTGTGAACTGTGTGTGTGTGAACTGTCTGTGTGTGAACTGTTTGTGTGTGAACTGTGTGTGTGTGAACTGTGTGTGTGTGAACTGTCTGTGTGTGAACTGTTTGTGTGTGAACTGTGTGTGTGTGAACTGTGTGTGTGTGAACTGTGTGTGTGTGAACTGTCTGTGTGTGTGAACTGTGTGTGTGTGAACTGTGTGAACTGTGTGTGTGTGAACTGTCTGTGTGTGTGAACTGTGTGTGTGTGAACTGTGTGAACTGTGTGTGTGTGAACTGTCTGTGTGTGTGAACTGTGTGTGTGTGAACTGTCTGTGTGTGTGAACTGTGTGTGTGTGAACTGTGTGTGTGTGAACTGTGTGTGTGTGTGAACTGTGTGTGTGTGAACTGTCTGTGTGTGTGAACTGTGTGTGTGTGAACTGTCTGTGTGTGTGAACTGTGTGTGTGTGAACTGTCTGTGTGTGTGAACTGTGTGTGTGTGAACTGTGTGAACTGTGTGTGTGTGAACTGTCTGTGTGTGTGAACTGTGTGTGTGTGAACTGTCTGTGTGTGTGAACTGTGTGTGTGTGAACTGTGTGTGTGTGAACTGTCTGTGTGTGTGAACTGTCTGTGTGTGAACTGTGTGAACTGTGTGTGTGTGAACTGTCTGTGTGTGTGAACTGTGTGTGTGTGAACTGTGTGTGTGTGAACTGTCTGTGTGTGTGAACTGTCTGTGTGTGAACTGTGTGAACTGTGTGTGTGTGAACTGTCTGTGTGTGTGAACTGTGTGTGTGTGAACTGTGTGTGTGTGAACTGTCTGTGTGTGTGAACTGTGTGTGTGTGAACTGTGTGAACTGTGTGTGTGTGAACTGTGTGTGTGTGAACTGTCTGTGTGTGAACTGTGTGTGTGTGAACTGTCTGTGTGTGAACTGTGTGTGTGTGAACTGTCTGTGTGTGAACTGTGTGTGTGTGAACTGTGTGTGTGTGAACTGTGTGTGTGTGAACTGTGTGTGTGTGAACTGTGTGTGTGTGAACTGTGTGTGTGTGAACTGTGTGTGTGTGAACTGTGTGTGTGTGAACTGTCTGTGTGTGAACTGTGTGTGTGTGAACTGTCTGTGTGTGAACTGTGTGTGTGTGAACTGTGTGTGTGTGAACTGTGTGTGTGTGAACTGTGTGTGTGTGAACTGTGTGTGTGTGAACTGTGTGTGTGTGAACTGTGTGTGTGTGAACTGTGTGTGTGTGAACTGTGTGTGTGTAGGGAAATTACAAATTATGTGTGTGTTTCACCTTTTACAATACAGTACTGTACTCATTTTTGGTGTATTTTATTTTTACCAAATACAGGTATAAATAAGTACAGAATTATACTGTATGTTCACACCACAATAATATTTGTTTTTACCACATTTTCATTACTTCATTTTTCCTCATTTTCTCACAATGAAATATGTCATAAAAATTTTACCGTTAAAATTGTCTTGGAAATGTCTCTTAGTTTCCTGGCCTATCAATGGGGTGTGGGAGTAGGGGACAGGCTTTGGGGGGAACTGGGGGTGTGTGGGAGTAGGGGACAGGCTTTGGGGGGAACTGGGGGTGTGTGGGAGTAGGGGACAGGCTTTGGGGGGTTAGGGGTGTGTAGGAGTAGGGGACAGGCTTTGGGCGAACTGGGGGTGTGGGAATAGTGGGACAGGCTTGGGGTGGGTAGAAAGCCTGCCCCCCTATTCCCACACACCCCTAACCCCCCAAGCAGAGTTTTGGTAAATAATGTGTAATGTTAATTATTGATACATTTTTTAACCTGAACTGAAAAAACCCCTATACAATAAATAATGGTAAATTTATAGTACACTCTCCTCTCTTTTGGTGTGAGTTTAAATTATGTGAATTTGAAATAGTGCGTATCATGAAAAAAATTAAATGAATGCAATTTACACGAACTCTTAAAATAACACGAACAAGGAGGCTCCATTTTCAAGTTAAAGTACCATTATTTATTATGGAATAAGCCTGTCCCCCTACTCCTGCACCCCCCAAAACTCCCCCAAGCCTGTCCCCCTACTCCTGCACCCCCCAAAACTCCCCCAAGCCTGTCCCCCTATTCCCACACCCCCTGTACAAAAATATTTAATCACATTCTTAAATTTACATTTTTGATGCATAAATAGATAAAAAATATCTATGATTATCTACATTGTTCTGTACATGAATTGAAAGAATGGATTAAAAGAATAATGAAGACATAGAGGTGATATTGTTTTATTTTATTTATCTCAAATTAAAATATATAAATAAATAAGTTAATATGAGAGAGAGAATGTGCCAACACGGTTTGTTTACATTATCAGCTGTTTTATCTGCTTTACAAACAAGTTACTCCAACAGAAGTTACAGCTTAGAGAACTTTAATAATATGTGTCTGTCTGTGTGTGTGTGTGTGTCTGTCTGTGTGTGTGTGTCTGTCTGTGTGTGTGTGTGTGTCTGTCTGTGTGTGTGTGTGTGTTAGATATAAAGGTGTTCTCATGCCTTATAATTAAAAAACATTTCACCTAAAGGTCTAACACCCATAGTTTTAAAACATTTGAGGGCCCTTACTGGAGCTCTATGAATTCTCCAAACTACTCCAGGCAACAGATTCCCTATTCGAAACACTGATGCGTTCTGTGGCCTGGATTATTTGGAGGGTTCATAGAGCTCCAGTACATACCTATTTATGTATGTATATATATATGTGTATTTTGTGTTAATTTTTGTACATACACTTTTTTTTTTTTTTCAATTTCGTCTCCCTCGTAAAAATTCTTCGCTGTAACGGACAAATGGATTTAACGGACACCATATCCCACATTAGTCCGTTAAATCGAGTTGTTGTTGTTGTTTTTACTGTACTTGTTTTTCCACGTGTTCGTCTGTTCTTCTTGGCAGGACATTTGTTGCTCAACCTATACCTGTAGGAGAAGACAACAACAACAGTGATGTGGAGATGGATGATGATGTGGAGTTCCCGGATGACAGTGATGCGGATGACAGTGGTGTGGATGACAGTGATGTGGATCCGGATTATGTACAGGAACAACCCCTCATTCCTACTACCGGTACGTCACGTAACAACAAAATAACACATTTATTTATTTATTTAGTTATATATTTATATATTTATTTATTTAGTTAGTTAGTTAGTTATATATTTATTTATTTATTTAGTTATATATTTATTTATTTAGTTAGTTAGTTAGTTAGTTATATATTTATTTAGTTATTTATTTATTTATTTATTTATTTAGTTTGTTATTTAGTTATATATTATTATGTTATATATTTATTTACTTATATATTATTATTATGTTATATATTTATTTAGTTATATATTATTATATATATTTATTTAGTTATATACAGTATTATTATTATGTTATATATTTATTTAGTTATATATTATTATATATATTTATTTAGTTATATATTATTATATATATTTATTTAGTTATATATTATTATATATATTTATTTAGTTATATATTATTATATATATTTATTTAGTTATATATTATTATATATATTTATTTAGTTATATATTATTATATATATTTATTTAGTTATATATTATTATATATATTTATTTAGTTATATATTATATTAAATTGTGTACTTCAACGTGATGATGATGACTATGATGATGACTATGATGATGATGAAGACATGACATCACCCCATCATGCTGAAGACAAGACATCACCCCATCAGAGAGCCAGACTTCCCAGGATGTGGAAGAAGGAAGACATCACACATCTTCCTTTATCTGAATATCAACATCCAACGCCTCAATTCCTTCAACAACCAAATGAATTCTTTATACAAATGTTCCCTAAAGAGTTATTGGAGGATATAGTGTATCAAACTAATCTATATGCTCAACAAATGGATGTTAATACCACTTTCTCTATTAATAGGGAAGATTTAATGGTGTTTATGGGTATTATTCGTCCACTGACAGATTCTATAAAGTAAGGCCTTTATTTACACGTATCACCCAACAGTTTCTACAAGTAAATTCAACACCTACACAGATAATTGATGAAGTAATAGTTGGTTATAAAGGAACAATGGCTGGGAATCTTCGTCATTATATGCCGGACAAACTTGACAAATTTGGATACAAGTTGTTCTGTCGTGCCAGTAGTGATGGTTTTATTCATGATACAGTAATGTATCAGGGACTTACAACCTAACCTAACCTAACATAACATAACATAACATAACATAACATAACATAACATAACCTCCTAACCTAACCTAACCTAACCTAACCTAACCTAACCTAACCTAACCTAACCTAAGTCAAGATGAACAACAACAACAAGTAATGAGTAGTAAACTTATACTTGTCCTTGTTAAGACCATTCAAGACCTCAAGAATACTACCATCTATGCTGATAATTATTTTACCAGTATCCAATTAGTAGAGTTTTTGATGGCTAAGTATGAGTGTCGGTATGTGGGAACTGCAAGGCTAAATCATACTGGTAACCCACCACTCATGTCTAAAAAAGTAATGGAGATGAAGTCAACACCAAGGGGAACACTAGACTATGTATCCAGTAATGGTATCCTTGCTATGTGTTGGAAGGATAATAAACAAATAACTATACTATCATCTGATGTAGGAGTTGAACCAATCTCTACTACCAAGAGATGGAACAAAGACACCAGGGAGAAGGTAGATATTCAATGTCCTGCTGTCATAAAGGAATATAATAGGAATATGAGAGGTATTGATATATCCAACATGCTCACACATCTCTATAAATCTCCCATGAAGTCAAGACGTTGGTATATCCGACTGTTTGGTTATGTTGTTGATCTTTGTATTAGTAATGCTTGGGTTTTATACAAGAGAGATGCTATAGCTCTCTTGGAAAAACCCATGTCCCTCAAAAACTTCCGGCTGGAGATTAGTACATTCGCCCTTAGTCACAAGAACAGACCTACAAGGATAATTATCAATACTCCTCAGCCATTTGTTCTGCCAAGGAGAGGACAGAGAACTAGTCTACCATCAAATAACCTGAGGTATGACTGTTCCAAATTTCACTGCCCAGTGTTTGTCAAGCAAAGGATGACCTGTAAGTTTTGTTCAACCAAGGATGACACACACCAATCTAGATGTATGTGTAAAGTGTGTCAGGTGTCTCTCTGTCTCACTGATAGTAGGAATTGTTTCAGAGACTTCCATACTGTTCCTCCTTCTTCCTTATCACCAGCCTATACATCACCAGCCTATACATCCATAGCCTCTACAACCACAGCCACTACATCCACAGCCTCTACATCCACAGCCTCTACATCCACAGCCTATACATCCACAGCCTATACATCCACAGCAGCCACTACATCCACAGCCTCTACATCCACAGCCTATACATCCAAAGCCTCTACATCCACAGCCTCTACATCCACAGCCTATACATCCACAGCCTATACATCCACAGCCTCTACATCCACAGCCTATACATCCACAGCCACTACATCCACAGCCTCTACTACATCCACAGCCTCTACATCCACAGCCACTACATCCACAGCCTCTACTACATCCACAGCCTCTACATCCACAGCCTCTACATCCACAGCCACTACATCCACAGCCTCTACATCCACAGCCTATACATCCACAGCCACTACATCCACAGCCTCTACTACATCACCAGCCTCTACATCCACAGCATCAACTCCTTGAACCATGTAAAGGAAAAAATAAAGTCATTGAATGGGATTTTACTTGTTTCATAATTTATTGTATGATCAATAATCGTTTTTTGGGAAAATTGTCAAGAGTAAAAGTGTCTTAGAAAGGGCTGTTCTATAAGATACTAAAAGGATTTTTTTTATATCTCTGCTGCTTATATGAGTGACTGACAAAGGGTTTATATATGATGAATAAAATAGACCCTAAAATACCACCTTGTTAGACACCAGTTGAATTATTTTGAATGAAATATTTCTGACCTTCATATATTGTGTATGTGTGCGTGAAAATGTGTGTGCGTGAATATATGTGTGTGTGTTAGTGAGTGAAAGTGTGTGATGTGTGTTTATATTATGTACTATGATGTGTTTGTTATTAGGTCCACATATAACATAAAAATATAATTTATCAAGGATATAATTTATCATGTGGTGAAGGGGGTATGGGAATAGGGGACAGGCTTGGGGGGGGGGACTGGGGGTGTGTGGGAATAGGGGACAGGCTTGGGGGGGGGGGAATAGGGAGACAGGCATGGGGGCTTGGGGGGGGTGCAGGAGTAGGGAGACAGGCTTGGGGGGGTTATGGGTGGGTGCGGGAATAGGGAGACAGGCTTTCTACCAACCCACTCAACCCCAAGCCTGTCCCCCTACTCCCGCACCCCCAGTCCCCCCTCAAGCCTGTCCCCTATTCCCACACTTAGAGTTTACTGCTATTAGAGATGAGAAGAAAATATACTTAGGAAATCATAAGTATTAAGGCCCGTAGTTTTAAAAAATTTGAGGGCCCTTACTGGAGCTCTATGAACCCTCCAAAATAATCCAGGCCACAGAACCCTCTCTCTCTCTCTCTCTCTCTCTCTCACACACACACACACACACAGACCCTTACTGGAGCTCTATGAACCCTCCAAAATAATCCAGGCCACAGAACCCTTCAGTATTTCTAATAGGGAATCTGTTGCCTGGAGTAGTTTGGAGAATTCATGGAGTTCCAGTAAGGGCCCTCACTTTTTTTTAAAACTCAAAAATTTTCTTGCTATTAATATATGCCACTAATTTATTTTTCATCAATTATTCACTTTTTTTCTTTTTTTTCCTATATATTTTTTATATATATATTTGGAGAAAAGAAAAAGGTGTAAATTGTGGGATTATTATTGGGGTTAATTTTGGGGTGTGGATTATTTTGTGCACAGGCGTGATATTTGTAGTTTTAAAATGAGAGGGAAAATTTACCAGTGGTTATTGATTGATAGATAGATAGATAGAAATAGATAGATAGATAGAAATAGATAGATAAATAGAGATAGATAGATAGAAATGGATAGATAGATAGACAGATAGAAATAGATAGATAGATAGATATATAGATAGATAGAAATAGATTGATAGATAGATATAAATAGATAGATAGATATAAATAGATAGATAGATAGAAATAGATAGACAGATAGAAATAGATAGATAGATAGAAATAGATAGAAATAGAAATAAATAGATAGATAGAAATAGATAGATAGATAGACAGATAGAAATAGATAGACAGATAGAAATAGCGATAGATAGATAGAAATAGATAGATAGACAGAAATAGATAGATAGACAGAAATAGATAGATAGATAGATAGAAATAGGTAGATTGAAATAGATAGATAGATAGAAATAGATAGACAGATAGAAATAGCTAGATAAATAGAGGCTATAGTGGAACACAAATTTTGAACACATTATATGTTATATTTTATTATGTGGACGGAGATTTCATATATATATATTTTTTTTTTAATTTTGCAAACATTAATCAGGTTTAGGTCGACCTGCTAACTCATTAATGGTTTGCTATATTTTCTTGGTATTGTTTTTAGTTATTGAAAATATTAAAATACTTGGCTGCTCTAATTAATTTTGTAAGATGGATGGTTTCTAATTTGTACATTTTAAATTATTTTCTTCCAGAGGTAAAAAAAAAGTGTGTAAACCTGAGGAATGGAGCTGTAACGTGGCCAAGAAGAAACGTAATCTTGGTGAAGCTTATATCAGTGTCAAAACTGGTAACCTGATTCCTGCTAAAGTAATGGGACCACCATGTTCTGATGGATGCTACGACACAATACCGTTACCTACACGGGAATGTATGTTCAAGCAGTTCTGGGAAGTTGGGGATTATATGGTACAGAAATCATTTCTCCAGAAACAAGTGAAGCAAGTGCCGGTAAAGCGACACCGTAAAACCAAAACCCCAGACAACCCAGGCAAAAGGCGAAGTTATAATCTGCAGTATACACTGACAATGTCTGGTACATCCTACCCTGTGTGTAAGAAAGGTTTCCTCAATATACTGGGGATTAAGACAGGACGAGTGGAGACAGCTATAAAGACTGTCAATGCTGCAGGAATCACACAACCTGACAAACGGGGTCGACGTCCCAGGACTACATACACAGTTTCCCTACAGTGTCAAGCCACTACACACCACCAGGGCAATAACTCCACATCACAGGTACCTTCAAAACAACCTGAATAAACAAACACCGCCCTACAGAACACATTGTGAAGGAAAGTTTGTATGGAAAAATCTTTAATAAAACCTTACACCGTCTGGCCTGGGATGCACAAGGAGGTCAAGAACGTGTTTGTCACCTACATCCACTGCCAAGGTGTAAAGGTCCATGGGTCGCCACACACACACACACACACACACCCATCCCACCATATATATAGTGCACCGCCGAGGGAACTACCAACCACTTCCTTACCGACTGTATGTGGTATAAGACGACCACCTACCATCCCACCAGCAATGGTATGGTAGAGAAGCTGTACCGGCCAACCACACCTTATACCTTACACCTTATACCTTACACCTCACCACACACACACACCAACACAGCCAGCCATCCATACACCAAACACCAAACCACCTCACCCCTCTACACCACACCACAATGTAGGTATCACACCACACACACATCCTTCCTGCCACTACACACACACTCTCACCAGTACACACACACACACACCAGTACACACACACACACTCACCAGTACACACAAACACACACACCAGTACACACACCAGTACATGTACATACACACACACACACCAGTTCACACACACACACACCAGTACACACACACTCACACTCACCCGTACACACACACACACACACACACACACACCAGTACCTAATATAACACCTTTTCCTTCCAACGTCAACCTCACATTTATCTATGTCATGTTGGAGTTATCGTATTTCATAATAAAAGCATTTCAGTCAGTCCTTTATTATATCACTCCTTCTCTTTTTTCTACCAACCTTCCCATTCTTTTTCAACGCTTCCTATTCTCTTTCCTATCCTTCCCATCCTCTATCCATCCCTTCCCATCCTCCTAGCCAAAGGAGAATAGGAAATATAATTTAAAAGATAGACTTAATTAGATTTACGTAAATTTCACATTCACATTTCCACTAAATTATAAATAAACGAGACATATACGAGTGTGTAAACTCTGATATTTGTGTTTATTATTGTATTATAAGGTTATACAAACTATATAACACCTATAAGACTCGTAATGAGCTAATAATAACAGTAACATAATAATCATTCCGTTTCAGCCAATCACCGATCAGGTTCAAGTATTGATTTTTTGAGGTGGACCAATCAGAGTGAGTTACAATAAGCACCGCTTAATTTGAACTTTTATTATGTATGTATGTATGTGTATGTATGTATGAGTGTATGTATGTATGTATGTATGTGTATGTATGTAGGTATGTATGAGTGTAGTATGTGGCTGGAGAGTGGAGATACACACACACACACACACAGAGTGATGAGTTACAATAGGCGTTTACTTTGAACTGTTATTATGTTTGGTTTTGGTGTTTCTCAGACGTTTGTTTGCTTTAATAGGGTGTGGGAGCAGGGGATAGGCTTGGGGGGGGTGTAGGGGGGTGCGGCACATGCTTGGTGGGATTTAAGGGGGTGCGGGAGTATGGGGACAGGCTTGGGGTGGGTAGAAAGCCTGTCCCCCTATTCCCACACCTCCTTTAACGCTAAAATAAAGGGTTGACATTTGTGAAGGCTATATGCTTGTTCCTGGTGGACTGATGAGTAACTGTAATAAAGGTCAAAATCAGAGTGTAACTAGCACAATGTGAACCTAAAGTACACTCGTGATACATAATACCTGACCACAGACGAACAGCACACACACACACACACATATATGTACCCTGCATTCCAACTCAGCCTCTATATGTGTACTGGGTACATGGGGGGAATGAGCAATAGCAGTCAGAAATTATGTATCACGAGTATAGGTGTGGTGAAGCAATTAAGGAAAACTTTTAAACAAGGAAATGTCTGTCAAGAGTTGACAATATTACGGTAAGTGTAAGTTGTCTATGTAAGTACAGCCATGGCTGATAGTGCTTGACCAGCTGGCAGGGTATAAGGAGTCTATGTACAGCCATGGCTGATAGTGCTTCACCAGCTGGCAGGGTATAAGGAGTCTATGTACAGCCATGGCTGATAGTGCTTCACCAGCTGGCAGGGTATAAGGAGTGTTGGAGAGCAACTGAACTGAGTTCGAAAAAGTGAGTCTAATAAACCTCTCTCAACGTTGTGAATAGTTTGTAAAATTCACTTGATGGAACTCTGTTCAGTTACTCACCAACACTCCTTGTACCCTGCCTGGTCAAGCACTATCACCCATGGCTGTACATAGACACCTTACACGTACCGTAATATTGTCAAGCATTATCAGTCATGGCTGTTTACGTGACACAGGCTGTAGTACTGTAGTAGTGGTATGGTTAACAAGGAACTGTGTGTGTAATAATAATAATAATAACAATATACGGTTTATTAGTAAATGGCAGCTGATAGGCTGAAAATATACATAATACATTTAAAAATAAAAATAAAATGAGGATGAATGAATGAATACATGTATAAATATTAGGGATGAATAATAAATTGAACATAGAAAAAAAAAAACAATATACAATAGGACTGTACATGTGTACATGTCCTGGGAGGGTAGTAGTGTCAGGTCAGGATTAGGATTAATGGGGGGGGATTAATATTGAGGTGCTGTGTAGGCCTGTGTGTGTGTGTGTGTGTGTGTGTGTGTGTGTGTGTGTGTGTGTGTTATTCTTAGGAGTTATTTATTGTGTTGACTATGTGTGTGTGTGTGTGTGTGTTTGATATAGTTTTAACTAGAGAATTAACTATTAAAGTGTTTGACGATAGTGGGGATTGCGCTGTTCTTGTAGCGATCAGTACGGCATCTGATGGGTTTAATTTTGTTGTGGTGACGTGAAGCTCGGCGTGGTGGAGGCAGGGATGGTGGAAGAAGGGATCTGTGCCGCGGATGTTTGATGAGATTATCACCAAATTTGTGTAGGTCTTGGTGTGTGTGTGTGTGTGTGTGTTACGTGACACAGGCTGTAGTACTGTAGTAGTTAAGAGAAACCTTGTACCAGAGAACTGATTTACAGGTAAGACTTGCCTTATTGTGAGTAATAAACGGACAGGTAGGTAATTATCCTCTTGTCCAACTCTATCTTCACCACACACACACACACACCAACACCACCAACACAACCACCACACACACACACACACACACACACACACACACCACCAACCATCCATACACCTCACCACCTTATACCTCACCACACCTTATACCTCACCACACCTTATACCTCACCACACCTTATATCTCACCACACTGCCGCCGCTGCCTCCCCCACCGCCGCCGCCACTGCCGCCGCCGCCGCCACTGCCGCCGCTGCCGCCCCCGCCGCTGCCACCCCCGCCGTCCCCACCGCCGCCGCCGCCGCCGCCGCTATATAACTTTTTTTTTTAATTAATATTTTTTATTTTTTTATTTTTTTTAATAATTATTTTATTTATTTTTTATTTTTAATATATATATATATATTTTTTTTTTTAATTATTATCGTCGTCGTCGTCGTCGTCGCCGCCGCCGCCGCCGCCGCCGCCGCCGCCGCCGCCACTACCTCTGCCTCCCCCACCGCCGCCGCCGCTGCCGCCGCCGCCACTGCCGTCGCCACTGCCGTCGCCACTGCCGCCGCCGCCATCGCCGCCCTCACCGCCCCCGCCGCCGCCGCCACGCCGCCGCCGCTAATAAACTATTTTTTTATGTTTTATTAATATTTTTTTTTTTTTTTTTTTTAATAATTATTTTTTTTATTTTTTTATTTTAATATTTTTTTTTGTTTATTAATTATTATCATCGTCGCCGCCGCTGCCGCCTCTGCCGCCGCCGTACAAGCCGCCGCCGCCGCCCCCGCCGCCCCCGCCGCCGTCGCCCACGCCGCCGCCGCCCCTACTACCGCCGCCACCGCCGCCGCTGCCGCTAATAAACTATTTTTTTTTTATATTAATATTTTTTTTTTTTTAATTTTAACATTATTATTATTATTATTATTTTTTATTATTAATTATTATCATCGTCGCCACTACAGCCCCCTCCGCCGCCGCCGCCGCCGCCCCCGCCGCCGCCGCCGCCGCTAATTAACTTTTTTATTATTATTACTATTATTATTTTTTTTTTTATAATTATTTTTCTTATTTTTTTTTCAATATATATTTTTTTATTATTAATTATTATCGTCGTCGCCTATGCTGCCCCCGCCGCCGCCGACGACGCCCCCGACGCCGCCGTCCCCGCCACCGCCGCCGCCACCGCTAAATAACTAATGTTTTTTTTAATTAATATATATATATTTTTTTTAATTATTTTTCTTTCTTTTTTAATATATATATTTTTTATCAATTATTATCGTCGTCGTCGTCGTCTTCGTAATTGCCGCCGCCGCCCCCGCCGTCGCTCCCGCCGCCGCCGCTAATAAACTTTTTTTTTTATTAATAATTTTTATTTTTTATTTTTAATATTTTATTTCGTTTATTAATTATTATCGTCGCCGTCGTTGTTGTCGTCGTCGCCGCCGCCCCCGCCGCCGACGCCCCCGCCGCCACCGCCCCCACCGCCGCCGGCGCCACTGCTGCCGCCTCCGCCGCTGCCGACGCCGCTAATTAACTAAAAAAAAAATAATTAATAATTTTTATTTTTTTATTTTTTTTAATAATTATTATTATTATTTTTTTTTTTAATATATTTTTTTGTATTAATTATTATCGTCGTCGTCGTCGTAGTCGGCGCCGCCGCCGCCGTCGCCGTCACCACCGCTGCCGCCTCCGCCGCTGCCCCCGCCGCCCCCGCCCCCGCCGCCACCGCCGCTTCAGCCGCCGTCGCCCCCGCTTCTGCCACCTCCGTCGCCGCCTCCGCCCCCACCACCGCCGCCGCCCCCGCCCCCGCCCCCGCCGCCACCGCAGCTGCCGCCTCCGCCGTCCCCGCCATCGCCGCCGCCATCGCCCCTGCCGCCATCGCCCCTGCCGCTGACGCTGCCACCGCTAATAAACTATTATTTTTATTAATAATTTTTATTTTATATTTTTAATATTTATTTTTGTTTATCAATTATTACCGTCGTCGTCGTCGCCGCCGCCGCCGCACCTGCCGCCGCCGCCGCACCTGCCGCCACCGCCGCACCCGCCGCCGCCGCCCCCGCCCCCGCCGCCCCCGCCCCCGCTGCCACCGCCACTGCCACCGCCACCGCCGCCGCTAATTAACTATTTTTTTTAATTGATAATTTTATATTTTTATTTTTTTTAATAATAATATATATATATTTTTTAATTATTTTATTTTTTTATTAATTATTATCGTTGCCGTCGTCGCCGCCGCCGCCGCCGCCCCTGCCGCCGCCGCCTCCGCCTTCGCCGCCCCCGCCGCTGTCGCCTCTGCCGCCGCCGCCGCTGCCGATGCCACCGCCACCGCTAATTAACTTTTTTTTAATTATTATTAATTTTTTAATTTTTTATTTTTTTTTAATAATATATATTTTTTTTTTTAATATATTTTTTTGTAATAATTATTATCGTCGTCGTCGTCGCCGCCGTCGCCGCCGCCGCCACCACCGCTGCCGCCTCCGCCGCCGACCCCGTCGCCGCACCCTCCGCGCTTCAGCCGCCGTCGCCGCCGCCTCCGACCCCACCACCGCCGCCGCCCCCACCCCCACCGCCGCCGCCGCCACAGCCGCCGCCTCCGCCGTCCCCGCCATCGCCGCCGCCATCGCCCCTGCAGCCATCGCCCCTGCCGCCGCCGCTGCCACCGCTAGTAAACTATTTTTTTTATTAATAATTTTTATTTTATATTTTTAATATTTATTATTGTTTATTAATTATTACCGTCGTCGTCGTCGTCGTCGCCGCCGCTGCCGCCGCACCTGCCGCCGCTAATTAAATATTTTTTTTTAATTAATAATTTTATATTTTTATTTTTTTTAATAATAATATATATATATTTTTAAATTATTTTATTTTTTTATTAATTATTATCGTTGCCGTCGTCGCCGCCGCCGCCGCCGCCGCCGCCGCCCCTGCCGCCGCCACCTCCGCCTCCGCCTTCACTGCCCCCGCCGCCGTCGCCGCTAATTAACTTTTTTTTTAATTAATATTTTTTATTATTTAATTTTTTTTAATATTTTTTTTTTATTATTAATTATTATCGCCGTCGTCGTTGTCGTCGTCGCCGCCGCCGCCCCCGCCGCCGCTGCCGCCCCCGCCGCCGCCGCCGCCGCTTCCACTACCGCCGCCGCCGCCGCCACCGCCGCCGCTAATTAGTTTTTTTTTTTTATTAATAATTTTTATTTTATATATTTTTTAAATAATTATTATCACTTTATTTTTAATATATATATAAATAATATAGCAGAAAATAGATGGATAAGCTATTTTTTTTTCGCTCCTGTGAAATTTTAGGATTAATCTCGTAAGAATTTATATTATTATTATTTAATTAGAAGCTCAGGTAAGCCTATATTACTCTGAGATTATAGTTTATTTATATATCTATCATTATATCATACTGTGGAAAGTCATAGAATAATAATATAGCAGGAAATAAATAGATAAACCATATATATTTTTTGGCCCCGTTTGAAATTATCGGCGGATTAAATTCGTAATCATTTCAATATTTATTATTAATTAGGAGCTCAGGTAAGTTTATATTGCTTTGAGATTATAGTTTATTTATATATCTATCGTTATATCATACTGTGGAAAGTCAATGAATAATAATATAGCAGGAAATAAATAGATAAACCATTTTTTTTTTTTTTGGTCCCGTTTGAAATTATGGGAATTTATCGTAATAATTTCAATATTTATTATTAATATGGAGCTCATTTAAGTCTATATTACTCTGAGATTATAGTTTATTTATATATCTATCTTTATATCACATTGTGGGTAGTGTGGGAATAATAATATAGGCGATAAAATCGATATATAAAAAAAAAATGTCGTCAGTTGATTTAAATTACGAGTTAAGAGCATAGAGGTATAATATTACGGAGGCGGCATGACGTCACAAAGGCTCAGTTACATGCTGTACCCTAGATTAGCGTAATTTGGGGTCATTTAAAGTAAAGTGTAGACAATATAAGGTAATTTTTAGTGATTCTTCCGTTATTTCATGGGTTTTCGTAAAAGAAAAATGCATTGCTGTAAAAACCTATTACAATTTAATAAAAATATGGTGTGTCAAGGGTTAAAAAAATATGTTAAAATGATCACCTATATATAGTTCAGCATCTAAGGAAATTTGGGGCTCCATCTAAGGTATATTCAACCCATTTTTTAAGGTAATACCACAAATTACTTCAAAACAAACATGGCTCAACTGATCACGTCGGAGTTCACATCAGCTTCACCAACGTTAATATTTTGCCTTTTTGTGTAATAATGTCGACGTGTTCAGCATATAGGTGTACCCAGAGAGACGGGAGATCTTCTACTACATGTCATAGGTATGTTAACAAAGTCATATAGAAAATATACGACAGAAATGGACAAATTATTGAAATTATTGAAGAAGTGAACTTTACATACTGTGACACGTAAACATGTCTACCTCACACACTATTTATCTATTTATTTCCTGCTATATTATTATTCATTGGCTTTCCACAGTATGGTATAACGATAGATATATATATAAACTATATCACAGAGTAATATAAACTTAAATGAGCTTTTAATTAAATGATAATATTGAAAATTAAGTGAAAGGAAATTTAAGTGAAAAAAATGTAGTTTGTTGACAGACAGACAGTAAAATATTAACTTTTGCTCAATTATTATTATTATTGTTGTTATTATTATCATTATTATTATTACTGTATTATTATTATTATTATTATTATTATTATTATTATTATTATTATTATTATTATTATTATTATCATTATTATTATTATTGTTATAATTATTATCATTATTATTATCATTATTATTATCATTATTATTATTATTATTATTATTTTGCTTCCTGTTATAGGTATATATCTGTTTGTTATTTCTCTATAACGATATAATACTGAAGTTATCACCTCTTTTATTTATTTATTTATTCATTTACTTAGTAGAGTTAAAATTATGGTAAATTTTACTTCATTCACTATATTGTATCTTATAATATCATTACCCACTATTTTATTTACACCATTCTAACACTAACCTAACCTTACCTAACCTTACCTTACCTAACCTAACCTAACCTAACCTAACCTAACCTAACTTAACCTAACCTTTTCCACAGCAGACTACCGGGACCTAACCTGGGCAAACTACCGTGAAATAACTGTGGTAAAGTACGGGAAATGACCGGGGTAAAATACATCTGTCTAGGTGCCAGTATTTTACCCCTGGTTATTTACCTTACAGCAGTACTGGACACAGGTCTAGGCCTCTATGTTCAGATTATATTCGGGGTTTTGTTCATTAGAAAAAAGACTTATGTGGTGGTGGCCTGGGGTAATTATTAACTTTTCCTCAAAATTAAATTTCACAGGTTGATTTTTTCAAAAACGATCAAGTAACTTTTCAAATCTCATTACACTACCAGTTTTCCCGTACTTTACCACGGTTATTTCCCAGTAGTTAGCCCAGGTTAGGTACCGGTAGTCTGCTGTGGTCTAGGTTAGGTTAGGTAAGGTAAGGTTAGGTTAGGCTAATTTCAAAATGCTCCATTTGAATATACCTGAAAATGAAAACAGTGTTAGAATGGTGTAAATAGATAAGTGGGTAATGAAGGTAGAAAATACATACTCAATAGAATAATTCTTTCAATATTTAGCAAAAAAAAAGTGTACGGAATAACGGTAATTATTTCAATATTTAGCCAAAAATATTATAATTAATCTATATTTATTTTGTGAATTAATATTTATTTCATTACAGAATTGTCTAGGAGTACCGACACACACACACACACACACACACACACACACACACACACACACACACAGACAAACAAGACAAACACACATACACACACACAACTACAATTACAACCACAAATATAATTACATTTATATATATTTATTATATTAACTAATATTTATTTCATTACAGAATTGTCTAAATGAAGGACCAACTAACACACACACAGATGAACAAACAAGATGGCTCTACAACCCCCCCCCCCACAACCTCTACAACCAAGATGGCCGCCACTACAACCCCCCACCCCACAACCCCCACAACCTCTGGAGTTGGCTTGGCTGGCTGGAATTCTCTCAAGACTTTTCTCTGTAATTTGTTTTGAGAGTATAATACACAAATTTGACCCTTGGTGAGTTAGAGTACACGCGCATACACATCTACACGCACATGCACAACTCCCTACACGCACACACAAACACACACGCACATGTTATTTCCATATTTTTGCTTTAATTCGTTTTGAGAGCAACTTACACACACATGCATCTATACACACACACACACACATACATGCATCTATACATACACGCACACGCTGTTTGATATCCCCTGTGTGTGTGTATGTATGTGTGTTTTTTGTACAATCCCATGTGCATAATTCTCTTACACTATTTTCACAGGTATGATGTGTGTGTGTATATGTATGTACAGTATGTATGTGTGTGTGTGTGTCATTGATTTTCTTACACTATTTTCACAGGTATGATGTATGTGTGTGTGTGTGTGAGAGAGAGAGAGAGGGAGAAAGTCTGTGTGTATTATTATTATTATTATTATTATTATTATCATTATTATTATTATTATATTAACCTACTACTAACTTCACCTATCATTAATAGTTTTACAGTGGTCTGACTGCAATTACTACTACTATTACTACTACTACTACTACTACTACTACTACTACTACTACTACTACTTCTACTACCATTAATATTTTTACAGTGGTCTGACTGCAATTACTACTACTACTACTACTACTACTACCATTTTTATGACAAGGCTAAGATTCGAGAAATGACACCAGTGACTCATACTTTCTTGCATGTGCCGAGGCAAGGCAAAAGAGGTGGTGGAGTGGGACTATTTGTATCTAATATTTTTAAGAAAGTAAAATTAGATAAAGTAGAATCATGGACAAGTTTTGAGCATATGCAGGTCAGTTGTGAGATGGATGGGCGGAAATTTGTGTTTATAGTGGTGTATAGGCCACCAAGTGCTAATGCTGTTACATTTCTTGCTGAGTTTAGACTCTATCTCGAGACGGTAGATTCAGTAAGCAGAAATGTGTTCATATTAGGTGACTTCAATATGTGGGTGGATGATGCTGAAAACCATCATGCTGTAGAATTCATAGAGATGATGAATGGTTTTGACTTTGTAAATAAAGTAACTAAAGCCACGTATAGTACGGGACATATGCTGGATCTAGTTTTTTGTGATGCAAGGCATGATCTCCTTCAAAATGTTGATGTGGATGAAGTATGCACCATATCTCCAGTTCATAAGTTAGTTTGATTTGAAATTCCTTTTCTGACTGAGAGAGCACAAAGAAAATGGATCAGTTTCAGAGTTAAAAAATACTTCAATCCCGAGACATTTATTGACAGTACGATACGAAGGTTGGAAACAGACATACAAAATAGCTGTGAACATGATATGATGGGAGCGGGGGAGTGTGTGCGATGTGTATCGTTTTTGTATAATCGTGTTTTCAAAGAGGAATATGAGGCAATGTGTCCTGTAATTAAAAAGGAAATAATTGTGAAAGATCACGCACCATGGTTTAATGCCGAGATATCACGAGCAAAGGTAGAGAAGAAGAAAAAAGAAAGAGTTTGGCGTAGATTACGCACTGATATTGCTAGAAGAGATTATCAACATGCAAAGAGAGAAGAAAACAGACTCATAGTTCGGAGAAAGAAGCAATATTACTCTAGTAAAGTCAAGGAGGCAAGATCAGATATGAATAAACTATATGTTATACTCAATAATTTAACTGGTAATAAAAAGAAGCCAAAGTTGCCTAAAGGATATCCTGATGAAGTACTTGCAAACACATTCTTAGATTTCTTTGATAATAAAATAGCAACAATAGTGGAGAACTTTCCGGGAAGGGGTTTGAATGTGACACATCGATATACTCAAGTGTCAGAGAGCAAATTACTTTGCTTTCAAAATATTGGTATGCCCAAAATGAAAGAAATTATAAAACGAGTAAAATTAACTCACTGCGATAACGATCCCTTACCTATATCGGATGTTATAATGAGTGAAAATGTAGATGATATTTTTAAAGTATTCCTGCAAATTATTACTCTAAGTTTTGATAACAATGTTTTTCCGGAGAGTGAGAAATTGGCTATTATTAAGCCTATAGTAAAAGGTAACCTTGATCCTCAGAATCTGAGTTCGTATAGACCAGTATCAAATCTAACCTTTTTATCGAAAGTGATTGAAAATGTAATTTTAGATCAGTTATGGCTTCACTTGAATGAGGTGAAGGCTATACCTGATAGTCAGTCTGCATACAGGCAACTATATTCAACTGAGACTGCACTGTATACCGTAGTAAATGACCTATTGGTGTTAATGGATGAAGGAAAGTGTAGTGTTCTTATTATGCTTGACTTGAGTGCTGCATTTGACACAGTAGTACATAGTATACTCCTAGACGATTTAAAGTCTATAGGTGTCGAGGGAAATGCATTGGCCTATCTGGAAAGTTATTTAAAAGATAGAACATATTGTGTACAGGTTGGGAAATCTTTTTCAAGAAATAAACCCCTACGAAGAGGAGTCCCTCAGGGGAGTGTATTGGGTCCTATTCTCTTCTGCATCTACACTATCAATCTATTACATATATTAGAGAAACATGGTGCAAGCTTCAAATTATTTGCTGATGATACACAATTTTATCTATCTATAAATAATGTGGTGGATGCAGAGGTGAATTTGAGTGTTATTATGTCCGATATTAAAGATTGGATGGATTCGAAACAACTCAAGCTAAATCCAAGTAAGACTGAGTGTTTGGTAGTTGGAAAAAAGACCAATCTTAGAAGATTGGATATCTCAAGTTTGCGAGTGCAAGGCAGTACACTGGATGTAAAAAACAAAGTGAAAGATTTAGGAGTGCTGCTTGATGAAAATCTTTCATTCGAAGCTCAAATTAATCAAGTAGTGAAAGTTTCTGGTTACCATATGAGGAATATTGCTTTTATCAGAAAATATTTAGATGAGTATACCGTGAAGATGCTTCTTCATAACTATGTCATAAGCAGACTGGATTACTGCAATTCTCTTTATTATGGTTTACCGGACTATCGGTTAAGAAAATTGCAACACGTAATGAACAGAGCAGCAAGATTAATTAAAGGTCTTCCATCTCGTGGGAGGATAACTCCAGCACTCATTGACTTACATTGGTTACCAATAAAGGCGAGGATTGTGTACAAGATATGTCTTCTAACATTCCGAGCATTGACATTTGGAAAACCAGAGTACTTGACGAATCTTTTAAGAGGTTTTCATGTAAATACCTCCATGGAACTCAGACATAGTGATGAACAATACAGATTAAATGAACCGAGGAGTAATCTGACAATGGGTTTCAGAGCTTTTGAAAGATGTGCACCAAGGCTCTTTAATGGATTGCCATTAAATGTCAGGAGAAGTGAAAATTGCACGATTTTTAAGAAAAGATTGAAAACACATTTGTTCGCTGAGTGTTACGACACGGATGATATGAGTATTACAAGTGATTATAGTGTTTAATAATACTGAAGGAAGCCCTGCGGAGCACCAACTGCTGGTGGAGCGGGGCATAGAATATACAACAACAAGTAACAAGTAACAAGTAATTATTAAAACTACCATTGATCTTTTTACAGTGAACTGACTACAATAGTGACATACATACTCACAAAGGAGGTCTGTTGCCGACAGCTATGACAACGAGGGAATTGTCATCTTTGCCTTCATGTTTACCTACTACCTATGGGTAAGTGTGTGTGTGTGTGTGTGTGAGAGAGAGAGAGAGAGAGAGTTAGGTTTGGAAGTGAATGAGAAGTTGTGTGTGTTGGATTTGGTGATTGGTGGGATAATGGTTGGGTAGCATTGATTACCTAATGATATTGTAGTATAGGCGAATATTGTATAAAGTAATTTATACATAAATAAATAATATGTTGGTGTGAAAAAGAGAGGTGTAAGTCATAAATTTGATATTATGACATCATGGAAGTTGTATAGTGTTCCGTTGAAAAAGGAGAATGTTTTGGTGAGGAGAGTGTAAAGAGAATGGAGTGTCGATCAGCTGATTTGGTGGAGAGAGGAAGGTAGTCAGGAGCTCCTGTTTGTGTTGTGGATTTTGATAGTAAGAAGAAGTTGTTTGTGTGTTGCTGTGGTGAGTTTGTTGGTGGAGAGTTGGGTTGTAGTGTTGTTGTTAGTTATTGGTGTGATACATCCAGAAAAGACTTTTGTGGTTTTGCAAAGTGTTGGTGTCGGTGAGTTGGGTCAGCAAGGAGTGCCAGCAACATATACATTCCTTTCTACATAAATGAGGTAATGTATAACTATAATACAATAGTTTGTGTGTCATCTATGTAATCATTGTCAGTGTGTGTTTTGAGAGAGAGAATGTGTGTGTGTGAGAGAGATGTGGTATGAGTGAGAAGGTAATTGGTATTGAGTATGTGTGTGTGTGAGAGAGAGAATGTATGTGTGTGTGTGAGAGAGAGAATGTATGTGTGTGTGTGAGAGAGAGAGAGAGAGAGAATGTGTGTGTGTGTGTGTGAGAGAGAGAGAATGTGTGTGTGTGTGTGAGAGAGAGAGAATGTGTGTGTGTGTGTGAGAGAGAGAATGTGTGTGTGTGTGTGTGAGAGAGAGAATGTGTGTGTGTGTGAGAGAGAGAGAGAATGTGTGTGTGTGTGTGAGAGAGTGAGAGAATGTGTGTGTGTGTGTGAGAGAGAGAGAGAATGTGTGTGTGTGTGAGAGAGAGAGAGAGAATGTGTGTGTGTGTGAGAGAGAGAGAGAGAATGTATGTGTGTGTGTGAGAGAGAGAGAGAGAATGTGTGTGTGTGT
>JAWZYT010000627.1:267500-275000 GCA_034508575.1 Petrolisthes manimaculis | reverse complement strand
CCTCGTCTTGTTCATGGTAGGTGGCAAGGTCTAATCAAGGTTTAAAGAACGGCGCGCAGGCTGGGGTGTGAATTGGAGGGATTGTGTGTGTGTGTAGATGGAGGGAGTGTGTGTGTGTGACTGTGTGTGCGCACATTTTTTAAACCAAAATTGAACCCATCACTGACCCCAACCTTCGTGTTGACTGGTACAAGGATGGTCAGCCAATTCAGATGGGATCAAGATTCCGCCTCATTCATGACTTTGGTTATTTGACGAAACTTTGGTTCGCGGCTGTACCTGCCTTATTGTATGCGTGTGTATGTATGAACCTGCCTGTGTGTATGTACAGTTGGACACATGAATGGGTGATACAGCCCAAGTGAAAGATGGTCAATTTCTCCCAATATCAAGTTCCTTAGTGCTAAATAGGAGATATCAGGGGCAGAAGTCAGTATCGACGATGGTAATTAAAAATAAGTACTTGATAATAGACACTGGTTACTCAAATGGGACAAGTATCTTTTACCTGGGCTGTACCACCCATTCATGTGTCCAACTGTACAGTATGCGAGTGTGTGCCTGTTGTATTGTGTTATCTACTGTGTGTCCTGTAATACAGAATTATAGGCTAGGATAGAAGAGAAAATATATTGAGAAACACACACACACTAAACCTCCATTGCCATTATCAGAGAGAGAGAGAGAGAGAAGGACATACAGTCTGTCAATGATGCACGTACCTACACTCGTTCAGTTAAACACAGTTTTAGCTGGTAAAATCTGAAGTGAAAATCAGGGGTACAGCCGATATTAGATTGATTAATCACAAACACTGTAAGATAACACACCTCGATCACTACTCCAGGTTTTACTGGCTAAAACTGCGAGTAACTGAACGAGGGTGAGGTATGTACATGCATCGACAGACTGTACACTCTCCCGTCCCATCCCACTACTCGTTCTCTTTCTCTCTCATCCTTCCTCGGTAATCCTTCTATCTACCACTCTTCTCACACTCCACTTACTTCATTCCCTCATTCCACCCTCGTTCTCTCTACCCGTTCATCATCTCCCACTCTTTCCATCCCACTACTATAATCTTTCCTTTTTCAGTACTTTCTTTTACCTATTTCTCCCCACCATTAATACCCTGCTATCTCCACTCCCTTTCTTACTTTCCTCACTCATTCTCTAATTACCAACCCATCCTCCCCCTATCCCTAACAGTCATTCAACACACATAACTTCAAGGTCAGTCAGGAAGGGTGAGGGAGTAAGACAGGGAGGGAAGAATAGAACGGGAAGCAAGCAGCTATCTTGACCGATAGGCAGGAACACCCTCCCCCCCCCCCCCAAACACACACACACAACTCTGAAGTAAACCACAGGACTTTACTGTACTCTATTATAGTATACTGACTGTATACCCACATCTATAGAATTATATTTGAGAAGGTAGAGGTGGAGGGCTGGAGAAAATGAATCATAGTCTAGTAACTCGCTATGAGATGGTGTTAAATTTGCTGGTGGCAGTATCTCTTGATGTGAAAATATATCCTTAATGTACGGGTATTTTGTAGTATCAATATAAGCTAGCAATCGTTTAGGCTTACAATCTTTGCTTCATTCAGGGCGATGGGAGCATCATATTTTTGTGAGAGTTGTACAGTCGTGGACAATAATATCGCGCCCCTCCTGACTGGGGCGTATATCAAAAGCGCGGATTCGAAAAGTGACCACGTTGGAACCTCACCAATAAACCATTATCAAATGCGCGGCAAAGTTAATCCCTTTCGTTCCCTATGTCATTAAGTATCATTCGGTGTGTCATAATGCTTCACACGGTGTTAACTGAGACTGAGAAATTATAATTTGGTCTACATTTCATTGACCAAACAGATGTAGAAGATTGCTTCGTCGAGGAGGTAATGACAGACACACCTCAGGATGAGAGATGTACTCGCTTTACAGACTATCTGGTTGATAATTAAGTAACAGCAGAATCAAAATATCCTCCAGTGCTTTGGGCTCAAGTCCCTTCAAATACAAAGCGTACCAACAATTCAGCTGAATCCTTTCATGCTCATTTCAATGAGCAATTTTATACATCCCCTCCATCTATATTAATTTTGTGTTGATGGATGTACTAGGAAAGCTCCAGCCTGCTACTAATATTAAGATGAGGAGTATCGGTAAACCAGCAACTACACGGAAAGTTGAACGAGACAGGACAGAATATGCCATGGCACAATACAACAAATTTATCTCTGACGAAATAAACCGACACAATTACATGAAGTGTTTAGGTAACTGATTCCCAGCAAGAACAAACATGTAACTTTGAAAGGAGTGAAAAACGCGATGAATTAAGAACAAAAAAACAAAATCCTTCAAAATCCCCGTGGTAAGCAGGGAGCAACAGATGATAGCGTCTGGCTAACGGAAGAGGTGAACGATCATTAAAGAACTGCTACACAAGCCGACTTTCAAGTACGTGAAAATACTCCCACTCAGCCGCGCTTTTCATAGAAATATATCAGCGCTTTCAATGATGACCCGCCGCGCTTTCGTAAAAGGGCGCCTGACTGTGACTCAGTCATAAGAGGGGCGCGATATTATTGTCCATAATAGTACATCAGCAAAGTTAAATAGCTTTTGCGAGTAGGCTTTTTCCCTGACATTAACCTTACAGGATTTAATTGTGCATCACTATAATCCATCTGAATGAAATACCCTTCCTTGTATGCAACATCAAAAACAAATACTCTGGCTTCTATGAAGGATACAGATTCACTCTTTGGTTTTCAATTCACTATGTATTGTTTTAACACGTCTATCTTCAAAAAGTCTTGCTGGCGTATTCTCACAACTAGATACTAATAACGAATAGCATACCGAATAATGTTGCAATACGAGTCAAAGTCGTTAATATCACTCGCGGATAAATTTCCTTTCAGTATTCCCAAATGCACTGTCACACGGTAAAAAAGTGTCCAGGCACGAGATACGTATTCTATAAATCTATGGTTTTTAATCGGCCACTGTGCACTTCGTGGAGATAGTTAAGTATAATATTTATGTTTTTGTTTTAGCCTCCACAATTCCCGGGGTCACTAACTGAAGGATTGCGTGTGATCGCCAGCGGTTTTAATATGGAAGTGGGGGAAGGGAGTGTTGGCCGAGTTTAGATTTATTTTGTAAAATCTTCCCCGCGATAATTACTGATACATCGTACGTCTGCACTTTAAGATGTTATTATTCAGTAATTATATTAACATCATAGATAAGAATTGGTGTGCAACATACAGTAAAACAGCAATTACAAGCATAAAATAGTACAGGGGTTGGCAGAACTAATAACATTTATATTAGTTCATACCTGCACCTTTGGCTTAAAACAAAAAAACGCTATGTTTATGAAAGAACAATGCCCTATGTTAAAAAAAATGAGAGCAATCAGAACAGTTTTTCACCTCTAATTATACATTTTTATGAGGCCGAAATCATGCGGGAAAGAGATCACTTCCCCAACTTTGTCATTAACAATTATTTTATCTGGTGAAAAGTGGCAGTTTTTCTTAGGTTCGTGACGTCGGAAATTGTCACTAAACACGATTAGATGTTTGAAAGCCTTCTTATTAAAATCAAACTCGATATCAATCCACTTTTTAAGACAGCTAGCAATTTCGACAGAGCCACGTCCACCTGTAACCTCGTCCCAAACAAACATTGTTGTTGTATTTGTCTTAACGTTATGAATACAAAAATTATACATCCACAACTTGCGATGGTAGTATGTAACACTTGTGGAGAGTTTTGGTATAGGGATAGTCTTCTGTAATTCTATGCAAATAACAGCTACATTATTATTCTTATTTTCTTTCTTCTCCTTCATTAATCGTTGACCTTCTGATGTTTTCGCCTTGTGTTGCGTTGCCTTAACTGTTCTTTTCCTCCCTATTATCTCTCATTCGCTACCGAAAGACAGAAAGACAGAGGAAAACAGCTAAATACACACACGCACACACACACACACACAGAGAGAGAGAGAGAGAGAGAGAGAGAGAGAGAGAGAGAGAATAAATAGATAGATAGAGTCAGCATATACTAAGAAAGTCATTTTAATTGGCTGTTTTTTAATTTCTCTCATCTCCCTCCCTCCCTGTACATTCTCTCATCTCCCTACCTCCCCCTCTCTCGTTTATTAAGTAAATTTCCTGTAAGGAAGGGTAGGTCGAAAGTCACACTATAATGACACTTCAATTTGACCCTTAGAGTGTGTGTATTTCTGTGTGTGTAGGGGTGGGGGTGTATGGTGGGTATGCATTATAATGCTTGTGGCCTGTGTTTCCACTGGTGAAAGAAACACACGTTTGTGTTTTGTGTCGACCTACAGGAAATTTTGTGAGTTCACAAATTATTATAATTGGATTTAATTAATTATACATCTTATTCGATGCATTGTCATAATTTTACTAAGAAATATTGAAGTACTTTAAGAGTTCCCTAAAAATGCAGTACGAGAAGTTGGGCTATTAGCCTGGTGGTATGGCGCCGGGCACCTCCCATACAGGCATCATCCAAGAATTTCCTTTATGATTTATGTCAATATTGTGATAACTACATGGATTTACAGTTTGTTTTTGCAATAAATATGTATATTAATGTTTATACTCTATAGCAAACGTTCCCAACTGCTAATAAAATAATCACATAAAGCATGAAGTAAATAATAAGAAATCACGCATGGGCAACATGACCGACTGTCAGTGCTCACAGCTACACACACTCGCTTGTCATTGTCTCCACAGTACTTCATTCTATTTCAAACGTTCTAGGCCTGTCTATATGCAAGTTAAGATGATAGTCATTTGTTCATTAGATAGAAGAGGAATTGTAGAAGTGATTCATGTTAATAACTCAATTTCAGGGTAATGGCGGAAGTCTGGTTGTAACAGTCAGGGCCTCATATACACTGTGGTGTTTTTTTATTACATTATAGGTTGGTGAAGGGTTGTGTCGCATAAAGTGAATATAATTAAATAAAGTAAATTGTACATTTCCATAATAAATAATGGTACTTTAACTTGAAAATGGAGCCTAATGGTTCACGTTATTTTTAGAGTTCGTGTAAATTGCATATATTTAATTTTTTTCATGATACGCACTATTTCAAATTCACATAATTTAAACTCACACAAAAAGAGAGCAGAGTGTATTTAAATGGTAAGAGTTCTTTAACACTCAAAATATAATTTAAAATCGGCTAAAGTTTTGTTATATAATTAATTAAAGAGAGTGTACTATACTTTAATGTGAATTGATTGAATAGTCAATTGGTTATGCTAATTATTTTTTACACATCTCTTGTTTTTGATAAATGTGATAAATGAGATGGATGGGTTATTTTGGTGGGGAGGAAAGTTGATAGTGTACAGTCTACAGCATAAATACACGTCCATCTCACCTTCTTAATAATTACTATTCTAACAATATGTGTAATTTAAACCCCATGAGAAGTGTGTTTGTATGTATGTATGTATGTATGTATGTATATATGTATATATGTATGTATGTATGTCATCTCTGCAAATCACTATAACTCATACATACATACATGTACAGTTGCCAAAAAAGGTATTGTGACAACTATTGATACAACATTAAATAATTATATTAATGTCCATAGTTTTTTGTAGGGATTATAAGTATGTATTACAGAAGGATATGTATATTATGTACCATATGTAAGTATGTATTACAGAAGGATATGTATATTTCCTTCTGTCATACATGCTATATTATAAGTATGTATTACAGAAGGATATGTATATTTCCTTCTGTTATACATGTTTATAAGTATGTATTACAGTAGGATATGTATATTTCCTTCTGTTATACATGTTTATAAGTATGTATTACAGTAGGATATGTATATTTCCTTCTGTTATACATGCTATATTATAAGTATGTATTACAGAAGGATATGTATATTTCCTTCTGTTATACTGTACATGTGTATAAGTATGTATTACAGAAGGATATGTATATTTCCTTCTGTTATACATGTTTATAAGTATGTATTACAGAAGGATATGTATATTTCCTTCTGTTATACATGCTATATTATAAGTATGTATTACAGAAGGATATGTATATTTCCTTCTGTTATACATACTTATAGTCCATACAAATAGTTGTGGATATTACTAGGGTTAAAGTTCTATCAAGAGTTGTCACAATACCTTTTTTGGCAACTGATGTGTATAAAAATAATGTTGAGAAAAGTACAGTATAGTTACCAAGTAGGATAATGCAATATTTTTTAATTTACTTGAATGTTGAGTTTAATACAAGGGATACATGAAATACATACAATATACAGTTCAGTGATATTTACCCAGATTCTCAACATGACATCTATTATAGTCTGTTCAAAACTTGTGTTCCACTAGCCTCTATCTAGCTAGCTATTTCTATCTGTTTATCTATCACTATTTCTATCTGTCTATATATCTATCTATTTAACTATCTATTTCTATATATATCTATTTCTATCTATCTATTTCTATATATATCTATCTATTTAACTATCTATTTCTATATCTATCTATCTCTTTCTATCTATCTAAGCATAAGAGGCCAAAAGGAACACAAGTTTTGAACAGAGTTATACCAAGCATTCATCAATTCCTGAGACAAGATAATCCTGGTGGACAAATTAATTACTACCCAAACTGAAGGACAATGAATGGTCACTTTGTCCTTATATTTACACAGATGCTGAAGCTGTTGTTGGATATCTTGGAACACTACTGTACTCTACCTCATGTTTAGCAAGTGAGTGGAGAGTAATTTCATTTCTGCAATAAACTATTTGGAATTATTTTGATAAACTTGTTAATGGTATGATGAGAATAATTTGTTTTCAACCAATGTGTCTTCATTATATGTATAGATTTTAATGTGTATAGATTTGCGGTAATAGAATATTGTGTTTAAAGTTGCAGTACAAGTAAGTATTCAATATACTGTAGAGAGTCATATTCCTATGATGATAATGTAAACAGATATCTGTACCAGAGACTAGATGGTAGTATACAGGACAACATGTATCAGGCTGCCATCCACTGTTTCTGTAAGTCACACTCACATTGTTTTGTCTTCTATCTATCTATCTATCTATCTATAGCTCTGATGCCTCGTTCCCTCCGGTAACTCCCTCCAAGGTGGTGACCACGGCAGAAGTGTGTCCAGTTGTCCCTGTTCCAACACTCCCTCCTTACTTGTTCAAACCCTACTCTGACCCTTTCGTTTCTCTCCTTTACATACTCTTCCACTCTGTTTTGTCTTCCTACTGTGTACCAAGGCAGAAGGTTTGTGCATCAACCTGACAGCTGCTGACACTGTTATCATATATGACAGTGACTGGAACACACAACATGACCTCCAGGCTCAGACTCAGACTCACTGCCATTGTATTGGCCAGTACAAGAGTGTCAACATCAACCCTCTGGT
>JAWZYT010000627.1:227500-260000 GCA_034508575.1 Petrolisthes manimaculis | reverse complement strand
AATATATATAGTGTTTATTATTATTATTATTATATTTATTTATATTTATTATTATTATAGTGTTTATTATTATTATTATATTTCAGACTTATTAATTTTATGAAGAATTAATGTTTTTGTGATAATTAATATTTTTGTTTAAATTTCAGACTTATTGGAAGAAACATTATCCAGTACATATGCAAAGTTAACTCATTGTAAGTAGAGTTTGAATTATTATTTTATTTATTTATTTATTTTTATGTATTATTTTGTATTCTCCCTTGTATTCTCAAACTATACTGTATTATTATGTATTTTATCTTGTATTATTTTTTATATTTAACAAAGTACACTCTCCACTTTTTTTTATTACGTTATAGGTTGGTGAAGGGGTTGCATAAAGTGAATGCCTGTATGTGTGTATATATGTATGTATGTGTGTGTATATATGTATATATATGTATGTATGTATGTATGTATAGGTTGGTGAAGGGTTGTGTCACATAAAGTGAATTTAGCATAAAATAAATTGTACATTTCCATAATAAATAATAATAATAATAATAATAATAATAATAATAATAATAATAATAATAATAATACCGGTAATAATAATAATAATAATAATAAATAATGGTACTTTAACTTGAAAATGGAGCCTAATGGTTCATGTTATTTTAAGAGTTCGTGTAAATTGCATTTACTTAATTTTTTCATGATACACACTATTTCAAATTTGCATAATTTAAACTCGCATAAAAAGAGAGCAGAGTGTATGTATGAACATATAGTGTATATTTTATGAATGTTATAATATTATGTACCTAATTGTTGTAATTGTCTATAATACAATAATATACACAGACCTCAGTAACATATAACATAACTGGTCTAACCATTGATTTAAATAAGGGGTGTGTGGGAATAGGGGACAGGCTTGGGGGGGGACTGGGGGGGTGCGGGAAGTAATGGGACAGGCTTGAGGTGGGTAAAAAGCCTGTCACCCTATTCCCACACACATCCCCCAAGCCCCCACCACCCAAGCCTGTCCCCCTACTCCTGCACCCTCCAAAAAAAAAAACCAAGTCTGTCCCCCTATTCCCGCACCCCCCCAACCCTCCCCCCTAATTACCACACCCCCTTAAATATTATACACAAATACTTATATTCCCTTATAATTTCTATTTACAATTTAAATTTATACCTTTCTGTTTCTACTCTACCTCTACTAAATATAACTACTTTGGTTTTACTACAATTAACTTTTAATTTCCAATAATTACAATTTATTTAATAATAATATATGGTTTAATATATGATGTTAATATTTATTTGCATTGCAGGTGTGTGTGTGAATGTGTTGGTGTGTCAGGACTTTTGGGAGTAGGTGTGTGATGGCAGGGGTTGACTAGCAGGTTTGTGATGGCAGGGTTAACTCTTCTAACAGGGTTTACCAGGGTATGTACAGTTGTGGTCAAATATAATCATCCATATAGGGGAAGTAACTCATGTAAAAGTTTGACAGCTTCCCTCTGTTCCTTAGATGATGAACTTTCCAATAAATAGGTTAACTAACATCTTTTAATTTACTACAAGCAGCTATACACTACTTAAAACAATAACACACATACACTACTTAAAACAAACACACACACACACACTACTTAAAACAATAACACACATACACTACTTAAAACAAACACACACACACACACTACTTTAAACAATAACACACACACACACACTACTTAAAACAATAACACACACACACTACTTAAAACAATAACACACATACACTACTTAAAACAAACACACACACACACACTACTTTAAACAATAACACACACACACACACTACTTAAAACAATAACACACACACACACACTACTTAAAACAATAACACACACACACACACTACTTAAAACAATAACACACACACACACACACACACACACACACACACACACACACACACACACACACACACACACACTACTTAAGACAATAACACACACACACACACTACTTAAAACAATAACACGCACACACACACTACTTAAAACAATAACACACACACACACACACTACTTAAAACAATAACACACACACACACACACTACTTAAAACAATAACACACACACACACACACTACTTAAAACAATAACACACACACACACACTACTTAAAACAATAACACACACACACACACTACTTAAAACAATAACACACACACACACACTACTTAAAACAATAACACACACACACACACTACTTAAAACAATAACACACACACACACACACACACACACACACACACACACACACACACACACACACACACACACACACACACACACACACACACACTACTTAAGACAATAACACACACACACACACTACTTAAAACAATAACACGCACACACACACTACTTAAAACAATAACACACACACACACACACTACTTAAAACAATAACACACACACACACACACTACTTAAAACAATAACACACACACACACACACTACTTAAAACAATAACACACACACACACACTACTTAAAACAATAACACACACACACTACTTAAAACAATAACACACACACACACACTACTTAAAACAATAACACACACACACACACTACTTAAAACAATAACACACACACACACTACTTAAAACAATAACACACACACACACACACTACTTAAAACAATAACACACACACACACACACACACTACTTAAAACAATAACACACACACACACACACTACTTAAAACAATAACACACACACACACACACACACTACTTAAAACAATAACACACACACACACACACTACTTAAAACAATAACACACACACACACACACACACTACTTAAAACAATAACACACACACACACACACTACTTAAAACAATAACACACACACACACACTACTTAAAACAATAACACACACACACACACACTACTTAAAACAATAACACACACACACACACACTACTTAAAACAATAACACACACACACACACACACACTACTTAAAACAATAACACACACACACACTACTTAAAACAATAACACACACACACACACACTACTTAAAACAATAACACACACACACACACACTACTTAAAACAATAACACACACACACACACACACACTACTTAAAACAATAACACACACACACACACACACACTACTTAAAACAATAACACACACACACACACACACACACTACTTAAAACAATAACATCATATGTGAACGTGTAAACATTAGACAGTGTGATTATTATTGACCACTATATATTATATACTGTACTAAGCATAAGGACTCCTTCACCATACATACACACCACCTTCCATCATCTACCATAGTTGGTTAGTTTATGTACAGTTGAGGTGACAACAATGAATGGAAAGTGAAAACAAATGTAGTTTGTTTGTTGACAGACAGACAGTAAAATATTATTACTGCCTGTCTGTCAACAAACTATAACATTTATTTACTTTCCTACATCAGGAAATAATACCAAAATAATATTAACAGGAAGGAAAGTTAAAAAAAATGTAGTTTGTTTGTTGACAGACAGAAAGACAGTAAACTATTATTACTGTCTGTCTGTCAACAAACTATAAATTTTGCTTAATTTCCTTCCTGTTGTAGGTATCCTGTAAGTAGCAAGGTGTGCCAGATTCATGTGTGTCCAACTGTACAGTGTGATTATGGTGTTTTCAGTTTATGTTTCATTTAAGGGGGTGCGGGAATAAGGGGACAGGCTTGAGGGGGGTTTAGGGGGGTGCAGGAGTAGGGGGAGGTTAGGGGGGTGAGGGAATAGGGAACAGGCTTTCTACTCCCCCCTCCACCAAAGCCTGTTCCCCTATTCCCACACACCCCAACCCCCTACCCCCCCAAGCCTGTCCCCTACTACTCCCCCCCCCTCAAGCCTGTCCCCTACTCCCCCACCCACCCGTAACTTGTAATACAGTAGGGTCCCACAATATGCGAGTTCGCAATATGCGATTCGCATAAGATGCGAGGACCCCCAATTAATAAAAATTAATTATTTTGATATGCGAGAATGACCATAAAATGCGAATCTGAGGCTCAAAGTAGGGTAAATCCGAGGAGTTCCTTAAAATACGAACTTTTTTTTTTTAAATGCGAGCCGTAGGCGGGCGTTCGCACAGTGTTGCCACTTTTGAAAACAGAAATTCCCACAGATTTTACATAAAAATGCTTCAAACTATTTTTAATTGTTTACAAATAAAGGAATTCTTTCCTACATTTCAGAGAAAATAGTATGGAGGAGAATTGTTTTCTTTCCAATGCCTAATGAGCTCATTATAATAATTAGCCTACAGGTCACCACTGATATTAGATTCAAAATAAACAGTTAATCATTTTCATATCAGCTGGAACATTTCATTCCATCATTTACATTTGTATTTTATATTAAACTTGGTGCATCACTTAAAATTCTAATGTAACCAATACATCCTCCTCCTCGGGCACATCTTCATTGCTTGGAAGAATTTTTGCCCAAAAATTTCTTACCATCAAACTGTGTTAGATGGTAAGTTTTCTTTGCAGCACTCATTATATCAATGCTAATTCAAGTGTGGATACCAACTGACTAAAGTTACGACAGCGGTAGAGGCCTCTGTCTCCCTCCTTTGTCACTCTGTGAGGACAAGCTACAGTTAAAGTCCGTTAATCCGACCACGGATACTCCGAAAATCCCAATAGTCCGAATTTTTTAAAGTGGTAATAAACATTTCAATTTTGGTGTCCGAGAGGCCTATGTGGGGATTTTCCGGGTGTATCGTCACATATGCCTACATGATTCGCGTACAGCTGGGCCATCCACACTCTCACACCTATTATGCGTACCTATGCGCAAATTAATATTAAGTGGAAGTGATTTTTCAAAGAAAATTACCAAAATTAATGAATACAAACTAAGGAATGTCTGAGCACGAATGAAAATTCAATGAGCTTTAGTGATAACTGAAATTTCCACCCCACTGTCACTCATGCTCGCTTGATCAGAGCCTTCTAGAAGGTGCTGGCTTGATACACGCGTGATAAACCTAACCCCTTTATAGTGAACAACTTCTCAATACGGGCATTTTTCATACTTTTAACACATATCCCGGTACAGACATTTGATATGGTGAAAAGTGCAAGTGATTGTATGAGAAAATTACAAAGAATAATTAATATAAACTGAGGAAATGTGTTTGTATGAGTAGAAACTCATGAATTATTGGTGTTAACTGAACTTGTCAACTCGTCACACACTACACACACGCTATTAGGTCTAACCTTTTAGAATGAATAACCTTTATTAACATTCATTTTCCATACTTTGGGCTCAAGTTTAGAATTATTTTAGTTACTAGCTGTGTATGGGAACCAGAGATACGAGTGAAAGCACACATAGTTTTGAGAGTGAGTGTACAGACAGACAATCAGTCATACTCATCAAATTTAAGCCCTCGGGTATCTCAGATCTTCTGATAACTCGTCAAGGGTCTCTCCTCAATTGATCCCAAATAACGAGGGTTTACTGTAATCCTATAATGTGTGTGTTTCTTTTTCCATATCTGTAGGCCTATTTGGAGGTCCAACCAATAGTCCGAAAAAATCAATAGTCCGAATGACCTTCAGTCCCCTGCAATTCGGATTACAGGACTTTTACTGTAGTTCCTGTTTTAACTTGTGTTTACATACACACACACACACACACACACACACACTCATTTTTCACAATATTCTTAGCATTATCTTAAAATTCCCCCTGTACATAATCCCACTAGAATTTAAGGTAAGGGAAAAATTGCATTTTTTTTTTTTTTATTGATAGTGTGTATTTTCTCATTTTCATTTATTAATATATTATTTTCTGTTTGTATGTGACTGAAATGTATGGTATCATGCCCCAATTACCTTTTTAAGGGATTATTACCAACAAAATTGGAACTTTACGGCAATTTTTTTGGGCAGATCGACCATAAGACGTATTTCCCATAGGTTATGTGTATCATAAGATGCGAATTCGCAATATGCGAGCTGGTCCATCGACCATAAACTCGCATATTGCGGGACCCTACTGTACTGTCATCTGATAAGCTGTTCTTGTAGATACAGTACTATACTGTATATAATTCCTTATAAATTACTAAGTATCATATATTTATCCACGGCTACAGGTTATAAAGTGATTTTTACACTTTTTCTATTGAACATAAAATTATGGACAATAAATACAATGAGTGCTTTCCTTGTCAGACCACAGACAACATATTATAATTATGTATATGATAGAAAATATTGAAAGATGTCAAATGTGTGTCAGTTTGTGTGTAGCTTTGTAAGGCTGGAATGTGTGTCAGTTTGTGTGTAACTTTGTAAGGCTGGAATGTGTGTCAGTTTGTGTGTAACTTTGTAAGGCTGGAATGTGTGTCAGTTTGTGTGTAACTTTGTAAGGCTGGAATGTGTGGGTTGGAATGTGTGTCAGTTTGTGTGTAGCTTTGTAAGGCAAGAATAAGTTTCATTGGGTTATACCATATTTCCTTTTGTCTGTTCAATTTTATATAAATAGTAAATATCTTTCATTTATTGTTTATATAGAGGTAACATTATAATCCCCTAATGTCAGTGCTAATACTAATAGTAACAATAAAAACATTTGTTTCTTAACACAACAATTGACTTAACTCAGACAATTCATTCACCAAAGCAACACTCGCAGCACATTTTTCTTTATATGATGAAATTTAGGCCAGAGATGTCTGTCTGTCTGTCTGTCTGTCTGGGGTAATACCTAAACACTTGCCTATACCAAATTAATATTAATATTGTCTATCTATCTATCTATCTATAGTGTGTGTGTGTGTGTGTGTGTGTGTGTGTGTATGTGTACATAGATATCTGTCTGGGGCAATTCCTATACCAAATTTCTCTCTCTTTATTATTATTATTATTTTTATTAATATTTTTATTGCTATTATTATTATTATTGTAGCATTTCTACTTGCTAATGCGAGTGAATCAATTAACTCTCACTGGTGAATAGTTCAACATTTATTGGTAATACACTCTCCTCTTTTTTTATTTAAGGTTAGGTTCCTGAAGGGGTCGCATAAAGTGAATTTAGCATAAAGTAAATTGTACATTTCCGTAATAAATAATGGTACTTTAACTTGAAAATGGAGCCTAATGGTTCACGTTATTTAAGAGTTTGTGTAAATTGCCTTTATTTAATTTTTTTTTTCACGATACACACTATTTCAAATTCACATAATTTAAACTCTCATAAAAAGAGAGCAGAGTGTATATATAACTTGTGTAATTATTACCTTTTATTATTAAGGATGAACATACAGTACTCTGACATCAGTCTAGGTATATATAACATTACAGTATACAGTATGTACAGTTGGACACACATGAATCTGCTACACCTTACTATTTATGAGGTAGATACAACAGGAAGGAAAGTGAACAAAAGTTATAGTTTGTTAACAAGCAGATAGTAATAATATTTTACTGTCTGTCTCTCAACAAACCACATTTTTTTTAACTTTCCTTTCTTTTGATTCCAACTTATATATTTCAATATAAGTACTTTTCTGTCATTCTTGTATTAAATTGAAATGAAAATATTGTTGAAAAGATGATTAGACTAGGTTTGATATCAATTATTTCAATATCCTGTTATAATTTTGAGACTGTTAAGGGAGGGTGTGGGAGTAGGGGACAGGCTTTGAGGGGGGGGACAGGCTTGGAGTGGGTAGAAAGCCTGTCCCCCTATTCCCGCACCTCCCCTAACCCCCTGAAGCCTGTCCCCCTACTCCCGCACTCACCAAAACCCCCTAAACCCACCCCCAAGCCTGTCCCCCTATTCCCACACCCCCTTAATTGTGATCTTGTTCCTGTAGGTGTGTGAACTCTTTACTACTGCCTACTACTGTCTGCTACTGTCTGCTACTGCCTGCTACTGTCTGCTACTGCCTGCTACAGCCTACTACTGTCTGCTTACCTTTGGTGCTCCAATAGACAGACAATGGTGGTGTGTCTGTCCTTGACTTACTACACTATGGAGAGGCCAGACTTCACTATCAAAGGTAAAGAAGGGAAGGGTGAGGGTGAGAGCAGAGAGCCTTTAGTTTGTTATAATCCTTTACACCCGTAGTTTTAAAACAATTGAGGTCCCTTACTGGAGCTCCATGAACCCTCCAAACTACTCCAGGCAACAGATTCCTCTCTCTCTCTCTCTCTCACACACACACACACACACACACACACACACACACACACACAGACAGACAGACCCTTACTGGAGCTCTATGAATTCTCCAAACTACTCCAGGTAACAGATTCCCTATTAGAAACACTAAAGGGTTCTGTGGCCTGGATTATTTTGGAGGGTTCATAGAGCTCCAGTAAGGGTCTGTGAATGTGTGTGTCTGTGTGTGTGTGTGAGAGAGAGAGAGAGAGAGAGAGAGAGAGAGAGAGAGGGTTCTGTGGCCTGGATTATTTTGGAGGGTTCATAGAGCTCCAGTAAGGGCCCTCAAATATTTTAAAACTACGGGTGTTAGTATTTAAAAGGCCAGTATATTTGGTCTACATATTGGAGACTATTGATTCCCTGAAGCTGTGCCATTAAACAGCACTTATTTTAATGGAGTCTGTTTTATGTCGTAGAAGCGTAATACATTAAGATGGTTTGGACATGTAGAGAAAATGTAAGGTTAGGAGTTTGTAAAGAAGGTGTATGTAAGGTGTGGAGTTTGTAAAGAAGGTGTATGTAAGGTGTGGAGTTTGTAAAGAAGGTGTATGTAAGGTTAGGAGTTTGTAAAGAAGGTGTATGTAAGGTGTGGAGTTTGTAAAGAAGGTGTATGTAAGGTGTGGAGTTTGTAAAGAAGGTGTATGTAAGGTGTGGAGTTTGTAAAGAAGGTGTATGTAAGGTGTGGAGTTTGTAAAGAAGGTGTATGTAAGGTGTGGAGTTTGTAAAGAAGGTGTATGTAAGGTGTGGAGTTTGTAAAGAAGGTGTATGTAAGGTGTGGAGTTTGTAAAGAAGGTGTATGTAAGGTGTGGAGTTTGTAAAGAAGGTGTATGTAAGGTGAGGAGTTTGTAAAGAAGGTGTATGTAAGGTGTGGAGTTTGTAAAGAAGGTGTATGTAAGGTGTGGAGTTTGTAAAGAAGGTGTATGTAAGGTGTGGAGTTTGTAAAGAAGGTGTATGTAAGGTGTGGAGTTTGTAAAGAAGGTGTATGTAAGGTGTGGAGTTTGTAAAGAAGGTGTATGTAAGGTGTGGAGTTTGTAAAGAAGGTGTATGTAAGGTGTGGAGTTTGTAAAGAAGGTGTATGTAAGGTGTGGAGTTTGTAAAGAAGGTGTATGTAAGGTGTGGAGTTTGTAAAGAAGGTGTATGTAAGGTGTGGAGTTTGTAAAGAAGGTGTATGTAAGGTGTGGAGTTTGTAAAGAAGGTGTATGTAAGGTGTGGAGTTTGTAAAGAAGGTGTATGTAAGGTGTGGAGTTTGTAAAGAAGGTGTATGTAAGGTGTGGAGTTTGTAAAGAAGGTGTATGTAAGGTGTGGAGTTTGTAAAGAAGGTGTATGTAAGGTGTGGAGTTTGTAAAGAAGGTGTATGTAAGGTGTGGAGTTTGTAAAGAAGGTGTATGTAAGGTGTGGAGTTTGTAAAGAAGGTGTATGTAAGGTGTGGAGTTTGTAAAGAAGGTGTATGTAAGGTGTGGAGTTTGTAAAGAAGGTGTATGTAAGGTGTGGAGTTTGTAAAGAAGGTGTATGTAAGGTGTGGAGTTTGTAAAGAAGGTGTATGTAAGGTGTGGAGTTTGTAAAGAAGGTGTATGTAAGGTGTGGAGTTTGTAAAGAAGGTGTATGTAAGGTGTGGAGTTTGTAAAGAAGGTGTATGTAAGGTGTGGAGTTTGTAAAGAAGGTGTATGTAAGGTGTGGAGTTTGTAAAGAAGGTGTATGTAAGGTGTGGAGTTTGTAAAGAAGGTGTATGTAAGGTGTGGAGTTTGTAAAGAAGGTGTATGTAAGGTGTGGAGTTTGTAAAGAAGGTGTATGTAAGGTGTGGAGTTTGTAAAGAAGGTGTATGTAAGGTGTGGAGTTTGTAAAGAAGGTGTATGTAAGGTGTGGAGTTTGTAAAGAAGGTGTATGTAAGGTGTGGAGTTTGTAAAGAAGGTGTATGTAAGGTGTGGAGTTTGTAAAGAAGGTGTATGTAAGGTGTGGAGTTTGTAAAGAAGGTGTATGTAAGGTGTGGAGTTTGTAAAGAAGGTGTATGTAAGGTGTGGAGTTTGTAAAGAAGGTGTATGTAAGGTGTGGAGTTTGTAAAGAAGGTGTATGTAAGGTGTGGAGTTTGTAAAGAAGGTGTATGTAAGGTGTGGAGTTTGTAAAGAAGGTGTATGTAAGGTGTGGAGTTTGTAAAGAAGGTGTATGTAAGGTGTGGAGTTTGTAAAGAAGGTGTATGTAAGGTGTGGAGTTTGTAAAGAAGGTGTATGTAAGGTGTGGAGTTTGTAAAGAAGGTGTATGTAAGGTGTGGAGTTTGTAAAGAAGGTGTATGTAAGGTGTGGAGTTTGTAAAGAAGGTGTATGTAAGGTGTGGAGTTTGTAAAGAAGGTGTATGTAAGGTGTGGAGTTTGTAAAGAAGGTGTATGTAAGGTGTGGAGTTTGTAAAGAAGGTGTATGTAAGGTGTGGAGTTTGTAAAGAAGGTGTATGTAAGGTGTGGAGTTTGTAAAGAAGGTGTATGTAAGGTGTGGAGTTTGTAAAGAAGGTGTATGTAAGGTGTGGAGTTTGTAAAGAAGGTGTATGTAAGGTGTGGAGTTTGTAAAGAAGGTGTATGTAAGGTGTGGAGTTTGTAAAGAAGGTGTATGTAAGGTGTGGAGTTTGTAAAGAAGGTGTATGTAAGGTGTGGAGTTTGTAAAGAAGGTGTATGTAAGGTGTGGAGTTTGTAAAGAAGGTGTATGTAAGGTGTGGAGTTTGTAAAGAAGGTGTATGTAAGGTGTGGAGTTTGTAAAGAAGGTGTATGTAAGGTGTGGAGTTTGTAAAGAAGGTGTATGTAAGGTGTGGAGTTTGTAAAGAAGGTGTATGTAAGGTGTGGAGTTTGTAAAGAAGGTGTATGTAAGGTGTGGAGTTTGTAAAGAAGGTGTATGTAAGGTGTGGAGTTTGTAAAGAAGGTGTATGTAAGGTGTGGAGTTTGTAAAGAAGGTGTATGTAAGGTGTGGAGTTTGTAAAGAAGGTGTATGTAAGGTGTGGAGTTTGTAAAGAAGGTGTATGTAAGGTGTGGAGTTTGTAAAGAAGGTGTATGTAAGGTGTGGAGTTTGTAAAGAAGGTGTATGTAAGGTGTGGAGTTTGTAAAGAAGGTGTATGTAAGGTGTGGAGTTTGTAAAGAAGGTGTATGTAAGGTGTGGAGTTTGTAAAGAAGGTGTATGTAAGGTGTGGAGTTTGTAAAGAAGGTGTATGTAAGGTGTGGAGTTTGTAAAGAAGGTGTATGTAAGGTGTGGAGTTTGTAAAGAAGGTGTATGTAAGGTGTGGAGTTTGTAAAGAAGGTGTATGTAAGGTGTGGAGTTTGTAAAGAAGGTGTATGTAAGGTGTGGAGTTTGTAAAGAAGGTGTATGTAAGGTGTGGAGTTTGTAAAGAAGGTGTATGTAAGGTGTGGAGTTTGTAAAGAAGGTGTATGTAAGGTGTGGAGTTTGTAAAGAAGGTGTATGTAAGGTGTGGAGTTTGTAAAGAAGGTGTATGTAAGGTGTGGAGTTTGTAAAGAAGGTGTATGTAAGGTGTGGAGTTTGTAAAGAAGGTGTATGTAAGGTGTGGAGTTTGTAAAGAAGGTGTATGTAAGGTGTGGAGTTTGTAAAGAAGGTGTATGTAAGGTGTGGAGTTTGTAAAGAAGGTGTATGTAAGGTGTGGAGTTTGTAAAGAAGGTGTATGTAAGGTGTGGAGTTTGTAAAGAAGGTGTATGTAAGGTGTGGAGTTTGTAAAGAAGGTGTATGTAAGGTGTGGAGTTTGTAAAGAAGGTGTATGTAAGGTGTGGAGTTTGTAAAGAAGGTGTATGTAAGGTGTGGAGTTTGTAAAGAAGGTGTATGTAAGGTGTGGAGTTTGTAAAGAAGGTGTATGTAAGGTGTGGAGTTTGTAAAGAAGGTGTATGTAAGGTGTGGAGTTTGTAAAGAAGGTGTATGTAAGGTGTGGAGTTTGTAAAGAAGGTGTATGTAAGGTGTGGAGTTTGTAAAGAAGGTGTATGTAAGGTGTGGAGTTTGTAAAGAAGGTGTATGTAAGGTGTGGAGTTTGTAAAGAAGGTGTATGTAAGGTGTGGAGTTTGTAAAGAAGGTGTATGTAAGGTGTGGAGTTTGTAAAGAAGGTGTATGTAAGGTGTGGAGTTTGTAAAGAAGGTGTATGTAAGGTGTGGAGTTTGTAAAGAAGGTGTATGTAAGGTGTGGAGTTTGTAAAGAAGGTGTATGTAAGGTGTGGAGTTTGTAAAGAAGGTGTATGTAAGGTGTGGAGTTTGTAAAGAAGGTGTATGTAAGGTGTGGAGTTTGTAAAGAAGGTGTATGTAAGGTGTGGAGTTTGTAAAGAAGGTGTATGTAAGGTGTGGAGTTTGTAAAGAAGGTGTATGTAAGGTGTGGAGTTTGTAAAGAAGGTGTATGTAAGGTGTGGAGTTTGTAAAGAAGGTGTATGTAAGGTGTGGAGTTTGTAAAGAAGGTGTATGTAAGGTGTGGAGTTTGTAAAGAAGGTGTATGTAAGGTGTGGAGTTTGTAAAGAAGGTGTATGTAAGGTGTGGAGTTTGTAAAGAAGGTGTATGTAAGGTGTGGAGTTTGTAAAGAAGGTGTATGTAAGGTGTGGAGTTTGTAAAGAAGGTGTATGTAAGGTGTGGAGTTTGTAAAGAAGGTGTATGTAAGGTGTGGAGTTTGTAAAGAAGGTGTATGTAAGGTGTGGAGTTTGTAAAGAAGGTGTATGTAAGGTGTGGAGTTTGTAAAGAAGGTGTATGTAAGGTGTGGAGTTTGTAAAGAAGGTGTATGTAAGGTGTGGAGTTTGTAAAGAAGGTGTATGTAAGGTGTGGAGTTTGTAAAGAAGGTGTATGTAAGGTGTGGAGTTTGTAAAGAAGGTGTATGTAAGGTGTGGAGTTTGTAAAGAAGGTGTATGTAAGGTGTGGAGTTTGTAAAGAAGGTGTATGTAAGGTGTGGAGTTTGTAAAGAAGGTGTATGTAAGGTGTGGAGTTTGTAAAGAAGGTGTATGTAAGGTGTGGAGTTTGTAAAGAAGGTGTGGAGTTTGTAAAGAAGGTGTATGAAAGGTGAAGAGTTTGTAAAGAAGGTGTGGAGTTTGTAAAGGTGGTGTATGGAAGTGAAGTTGTGGTGTGTGGTGTGAGAGGCAGACCACCAGTTAGATGGCAGAACAGAGTGGAAGAGTATGTAAAGGAGAGTAACATGAGGGACAGAGTAGGGAGTAAGGAGGGAGTATGTAAAGGAGAGTAACATGAGAGGGAGAGTAGGGAGTAAGGAGGGAGTATGTAATATGGAGTTGTCATGTGATGTGATATATGTAATATATTTTATTGTATAGTGTAATTAAATGTTATAATAAAAATCATTTAATAATATTTACAGCACACACACACACACACACACACATGTATTGTACAGTAAGTCTGGCACCATCAAAAGTACATAAAATAACAGTTGCCAAAAAAAGTATTGTAACAAATTTTGATAGAAGTTTAACCCTAGTAATATCCACAACTATTTGTAGGGACTATAAACATGTATAACAGAAGGAAATATACATATCCTTCTGTAATACATACTTATAATATAGCATGTATAACAGAAGGAAATATACATATCCTTCTGTAATACATACTTATAATATAGCATGTATAACAGAAGGAAATATACATATCCTTCTGTAATACATACTTATAATATAGCATGTATAACAGAAGGAAATATACATATCCTTCTGTAATACATACTTATAAACATGTATAACAGAAGGAAATATACATATCCTTCTGTAATACATACTTATAATATAGCATGTATAACGGAAGGAAATATACATATCCTTCTGTAATACATACTTATAAACATGTATAACAGAAGGAAATATACATATCCTTCTGTAATACATACTTATAAACATGTATAACAGAAGGAAATATACATATCCTTCTGTTATACATACTTATAATATAGCATGTATAACAGAAGGAAATATACATATCCTTCTGTAATACATACTTATAATATAGCATGTATAACAGAAGGAAATATACATATCCTTCTGTAATACATACTTATAAACATGTATAACTGAAGGAAATATACATATCCTTCTGTAATACATACTTATAAACATGTATAACTGAAGGAAATATACATATCCTTCTGTAATACATACTTATAAGCATGTATAACAGAAGGAAATATACATATCCTTCTGTTATACATACTTATAAACATGTATAACAGAAGGAAATATACATATCCTTCTGTAATACATACTTATAAACATGTATAACTGAAGGAAATATACATATCCTTCTGTAATACATACTTATAAACATGTATAACAGAAGGAAATATACATATCCTTCTGTAATACATACTTATAAACATGTATAACTGAAGGAAATATACATATCCTTCTGTAATACATACTTATAAACATGTATAACAGAAGGAAATATACATATCCTTCTGTAATACATACTTATAAACATGTATAACTGAAGGAAATATACATATCCTTCTGTTATACATACTTATAAACATGTATAACAGAAGGAAATATACATATCCTTCTGTAATACATACTTATAAACATGTATAACAGAAGGAAATATACATATCCTTCTGTTATACATACTTATAAACATGTATAACACAAGGAAATATACATATCCTTCTGTAATACATACTTATAAACATGTATAACAGAAGGAAATATACATATCCTTCTGTAATACATACTTATAAACATGTATAACAGAAGGAAATATACATATCCTTCTGTAATACATACTTATAAACATGTATAACAGAAGGAAATATACATATCCTTCTGTAATACATACTTATAAACATGTATAACAGAAGGAAATATACATATCCTTCTGTAATACATACTTATAAACATGTATAACTGAAGGAAATATACATATCCTTCTGTAATACATACTTATAAACATGTATAACTGAAGGAAATATACATATCCTTCTGTAATACATACTTATAAACATGTATAACAGAAGGAAATATACATATCCTTCTGTTATACATACTTATAAACATGTATAACTGAAGGAAATATACATATCCTTCTGTTATACATACTTATAAACATGTATAACAGAAGGAAATATACATATCCTTCTGTAATACATACTTATAAACATGTATAACAGAAGGAAATATACATATCCTTCTGTAATACATACTTATAAACATGTATAACAGAAGGAAATATACATATCCTTCTGTAATACATACTTATAAACATGTATAACTGAAGGAAATATACATATCCTTCTGTAATACATACTTATAAACATGTATAACAGAAGGAAATATACATATCCTTCTGTAATACATACTTATAAACATGTATAACTGAAGGAAATATACATATCCTTCTGTAATACATACTTATAAACATGTATAACAGAAGGAAATATACATATCCTTCTGTAATACATACTTATAAACATGTATAACAGAAGGAAATATACATATCCTTCTGTAATACATACTTATAAACATGTATAACTGAAGGAAATATACATATCCTTCTGTTATACATACTTATAAACATGTATAACAGAAGGAAATATACATATCCTTCTGTAATACATACTTATAAACATGTATAACAGAAGGAAATATACATATCCTTCTGTAATACATACTTATAATATAGCATGTATAACAGAAGGAAATATACATATCCTTCTGTAATACATACTTACATACATAATATACATATCCTTCTGTAATACATACTTATAATCCCTACAAACTACTATGGACATTAATATATTTAATGTTGTATCAATAATTGTTACAATACCTTTTTTGTCAATTGTACATAAAGTACATGATTATAAAGTACATAATTATAAAGTACATAATTATAAAGTACTGTATTCAATGTATAATATTGTATAAAGAAATATATACAGATATAAATAATAATATATATATTGTTAAAAAGAGAGGTTGAAGTTATAACTTTGATTTTATGACATTGTGAAAGTTGTGTGTGTGTGTGTGTGTGTGTGTGTGTGTGTGTGTGTGTGTGTGTGTGTGTGTGCTGTTGAAAAAGGAGAATTTTTTGGTGAGGAGAGGAAGAAGTTGTGTGTGTGTGTGTGTGTGTGTGAGGAGCTGGTGTTTGTTATTGTGAGTTTGGCTTATTATAAGAAGTTGTGTGTGTGTGTTTGTGTGAGGAGCTGGTGTTTGTATTGTGTGTTTTGATAGTAAGAAGAAGTTGTGTGTGTGTGTTTGTTTATAGTGATGTTGTCAGTTATTAAGAGAAGACTGTTTTCTGGTGTAAACAATAACAACAACAAAATATTTTTAATACATATTACTGTATGGTATACATAAATACATACATACATATACATACATACATAGATACATACATATACATACATATATATAGATACATACATACATACATATACAGTATATACATAGATAACAATACATAATACTGTATGGTATACATAAATAAGTTAGTGTATAACTGGATTATCACTTTTGTATAATTATGGTCAAACTAATTAAGTAAATTATGCTGCAAAATTATTGTCATTATTATTATTATTATTATTATTATTATTATTCTATAATATTTTTATTAATATAATATTAATAATATTAATATTTATTATTATCATCACTATTATTAATATTATCGTTATAATAATAATATTATTATTATTATTTTTATTACTATTATTATTTTTATTACTATTATTATTATTATTATTATTATTATTATTTTTGCTCTTGTAGAATAATGAGAGGGAGATGACAGTGGCGGCTGTAGCGGCTGCTGATGGCTTTGTGGCGGCTGCTGATGGCTGTGTAGCGGCTGCTGATGGCTGTGTAGCGGCTGTCGATGGTTGTGTGGCGGCTGCTGATGGCTGTGTGGCGGCTTCATCCATCTACACACACAGCCGCCAATAGAGTGTCAGCCACCAATAGAGTATCTCAGCCATCACACACAGGTTAGTTCCCAGTAATGTGTGTGTGTGTGTGTTAGAGGGAGAGAGAGAGAGTGTGTGTGTGTGTTTGGAGGCTTCTGATTCCTCCAAACTATTCCACAAAACACCCTCCTTCCATATAATAATAATAATGTTAATTAACGGTTTATTGATAGGAATGCAACCCAGGCCTATACTCATTCTATCTGGTACTTCAGAGTACACTGTTACCATATCTAATTAATGGTACCCTATGACAACTCCAAACAGAATGCCAACAAAATGGTTCTCTTTATATTTGTATATACTGTATGTATGTCAGCTCACTCTCCACACCCTGGACATTCCTGTGTGGGAAGTAGTGACAATGTCTTTAGATTAATATGCCACATCACATCACACAGGAAATATATTCTCCATTTTACATACACTCTCCTCTCTTTTTATGTGAGTTTAAATTATGCTAATTTGAAATAGTGCGTATCATGAAAAAAATTAAATAAATACAATTTCCATGAACTCTTAAAATAACGTGAACCATTAGGCTCCATTTTCAAGTTAAAGTTAAATTATTTATTATGGAAATGTACAATTCACTTTATGCGACCCCTTCAGGAACCTAACCTAACATAAAAAAGAGGAGAGTGTATATAACAATTGTTCATATACATATACTATTAAATGAAAAATTCATTGTGCATAGAACATTTCATGTCAATATACTCTTGTTAGTGGACAGTTTCCATTATGTGGTGAAGGTTTTGATTCTAGATCTGGCAACACTGCGGTCACCTCCTCACCTAGTGAGTAGGTTGGGGAATAGGCTTAGAGGTGAGGTGGAAATGCAGGACTACAGTTTTATTTTTGTTTATGGTGATGTATATGTGTGTGTGTGTGTGTGTGTGTGTGTGTGTGTTAGAGGGAAGGGTGGCAGTACGATACGGTATGAAAAAAATATCATAATTCCACACGCTTAAAAATATCCCACACTCTGCTCTCTTTTTATGTAGGTTTAAATTATGCAAATTTGAAATAGTGCGTATCATGAAAAAAATAAAATAAATGCAATTTCCATTTTCATACCCGTGTCGTTATACACTCTCTTCTTTTTTATGTATGTATGTATACTATATATACACTCTCTTCTTTTTTTATTACATTATAGGTTGGTGTAGGGTTGTGTCACATAAAGTGAATTTAGCATAAAGTAAATTGTACATTTCCATAAATAATAATAATAATAATAATAAATAATTTAACTTTAACTTGAAAATGGAGCCTAATGGTTCACGTTATTTTAAGAGTTCGTGTAAATTGCATTTATTTAATTTTTTTTCATGATACGCACTATTTCAAATTCACATAATTTAAACTCACATAAAAAGAGAGTAGAGTGTATGTAAATATGATGTGTGTGTGTGTGTGTGTGTGTGTATGTATGTATGTATGTATGTAAACAATAACTTAACATACTGTACAGTTGCCCAAGAAAAGACTGCAACCCAATATGCTGGTGTGTGTGTGTGTGTGTGTGTGTACCTATAATTGAAGTTAGTTGTAGTTGTAGTTAGCTGAAGCCAATAACATACATACATATATACATACATTTATAGGTTATTATAGGTTGTGAGTGATACATTGATAATATAATACCAGTGTTTACTTTGGAGCACCTGCCAGATATTGACACACACACACACACACACACACACACCAGCATATTTGGTTGCAGTCTTTTCTTGGACAACTGTACACCTGGCTAGAACTATATATATATATATATATATATATATATATATATATATATATATATATATATATATATATATATATATATATATATATATATATATATATATATATATATATATATATACAGGGTGTCTGGAATGTTTTGCCCGAAAATTTGACAATTGCCTGCTTTATTAATTCTGAAAAGAAAATACTCTATTCATGTGATTTTTTTTTTTTTAGTTTAGCGGTAATTGAGACATTTAATTAAGTGGTTTGTTCGTATGTACAGATTGTTTGTAACTAGAATGTTGGTATGTCGGGGAGTTATTAATATTATATTATATTTCAAATGCAATAACTATTAAGATAACTCAGGTGGAAATTTTACCTTTACCCAAAAGAAAAAGAAAAAATATAATATTGCTTCTAATTAAATATATACTGAATTATTGTTTCTAAGAAAATGAAAACTATATATTGTTTCTGAAAATATGAAACTTGTATTATTATTATTACTAAATAAATAAAAACTATTCTTGTTTGTAATAAGATTAAAACTATTATTGTTTCTATAAAGATTAAAACTATTGTTATTTCTAAAAAATAAAAACTATTAGTTTCTTATAAATTAAAATTTTCATTACTATTTCTAAAATAGTAAAAAGTTGAAGACTAATTTTGATTCTCAGAAAATTGAAAACTCTTATTGATTAGAAAAATATCGTCACCATTATTTAGAAAAAGTCAAAACTATTATTTGTTTCTAAAAATGAAAAAAAAAAAAAAAAAAAAAATGAATAAAATAATATTAATTCTAAAAAAATGTAAGTTATTTTTTGTCCAGATGAGCTGGACTGACAGCAGTGTGGGTGCCCAGGAACAGATTTGTTGTTATGAATAAGACAAACCAGGTATATAAACATTATATACAACAACAACAACATTACATACATATATATATAGAGTTGTTGGTTCCTTCCTCATTGGCTTGTATATGTTTCTTTGTTTTCAGAGTAAATAATCTGTTTCTTCTTCACTGTTGCTAATATCCAATGTCATTGTCGCCATGTCTGTTTGTTTTGATGTGTGTTGTCAGCCTGTTTGTCTGTTTGTTTTGATGTGTGTTGTCAGCCTGTTTGTCTGTTTGTTTTGATGTGTGTTGTTGGCCTGTTTGTCTGTTTGTTTTGATGTGTGTTGTCGGCCTGTTTGTCTGTTTGTTTTGATGTGTGTTGTCGGCCTGTTTGTCTGTTTGTTTTGATGTGTGTTGTCAGCCTGTTTGTCTGTTTGTTTTGATGTGTGTTGTCGGCCTGTTTGTCTGTTTGTTTTGATGTGTGTTGTCGGCCTGTTTGTCTGTTTGTTTTGATGTGTGTTGTCAGCCTGTTTGTCTGTTTGTTTTGATGTGTGTTGTCAGCCTGTTTGTCTGTTTGTTTTGATGTGTGTTGTCGGCCTGTTTGTCTGTTTGTTTTGATGTGTGTTGTCGGCCTGTTTGTCTGTTTGTTTTGATGTGTGTTGTTGGCCTGTTTGTCTGTTTGTTTTGATGTGTGTTGTCGGCCTGTTTGTCTGTTTGTTTTGATGTGTGTTGTTGGCCTGTTTGTCTGTTTGTTTTGATGTGTGTTGTCGGCCTGTTTGTCTGTTTGTTTTGATGTGTGTTGTTGGCCTGTTTGTCTGTTTGTTTTGATGTGTGTTGTCGGCCTGTTTGTCTGTTTGTTTTGATGTGTGTTGTCGGCCTGTTTGTCTGTTTGTTTTGATGTGTGTTGTCGGCCTGTTTGTCTGTTTGTTTTGATGTGTGTTGTCGGCCTGTTTGTCTGTTTGTTTTGATGTGTGTTGTCAGCCTGTTTGTCTGTTTGTTTTGATGTGTGTTGTTGGCCTGTTTGTCTGTTTGTTTTGATGTGTGTTGTCGGCCTGTTTGTCTGTTTGTTTTGATGTGTGTTGTCAGCCTGTTTGTCTGTTTGTTTTGATGTGTGTTGTCAGCCTGTTTGTCTGTTTGTTTTGATGTGTGTTGTCGGCCTGTTTGTCTGTTTGTTTTGATGTGTGTTGTCGGCCTGTTTGTCTGTTTGTTTTGATGTGTGTTGTCAGCCTGTTTGTCTGTTTGTTTTGATGTGTGTTGTCAGCCTGTTTGTCTGTTTGTTTTGATGTGTGTTGTCGGCCTGTTTGTCTGTTTGTTTTGATGTGTGTTGTCAGCCTGTTTGTCTTGTTGCTTTGATGTGTGTTGTCAGCCTGTTTGTCTGTTTGTTTTGATGTGTGTTGTCGGCCTGTTTGTCTGTTTGTTTTGATGTGTGTTGTCGGCCTGTTTGTCTGTTTGTTTTGATGTGTGTTGTCAGCCTGTTTGTCTGTTTGTTTTGATGTGTGTTGTCAGCCTGTTTGTCTGTTTGTTTTGATGTGTGTTGTCGGCCTGTTTGTCTGTTTGTTTTGATGTGTGTTGTCAGCCTGTTTGTCTTGTTGCTTTGATGTGTGTTGTCAGCCTGTTTGTCTGTTTGTTTTGATGTGTGTTGTCAGCCTGTTTGTCTGTTTGTTTTGATGTGTGTTGTCAGCCTGTTTGTCTGTTTGTTTTGATGTGTGTTGTCGGCCTGTTTGTCTGTTTGTTTTGATGTGTGTTGTCGGCCTGTTTGTCTGTTTGTTTTGATGTGTGTTGTTGGCCTGTTTGTCTGTTTGTTTTGATGTGTGTTGTCAGCCTGTTTGTCTGTTTGTTTTGATGTGTGTTGTCAGCCTGTTTGTCTGTTTGTTTTGATGTGTGTTGTCGGCCTGTTTGTCTGTTTGTTTTGATGTGTGTTGTCGGCCTGTTTGTCTGTTTGTTTTGATGTGTGTTGTCAGCCTGTTTGTCTGTTTGTTTTGATGTGTGTTGTCGGCCTGTTTGTCTGTTTGTTTTGATGTGTGTTGTCAGCCTGTTTGTCTGTTTGTTTTGATGTGTGTTGTCGGCCTGTTTGTCTGTTTGTTTTGATGTGTGTTGTCGGCCTGTTTGTCTGTTTGTTTTGATGTGTGTTGTCAGCCTGTTTGTCTGTTTGTTTTGATGTGTGTTGTCAGCCTGTTTGTCTGTTTGTTTTGATGTGTGTTGTCAGCCTGTTTGTCTGTTTGTTTTGATGTGTGTTGTCAGCCTGTTTGTCTGTTTGTTTTGATGTGTGTTGTCAGCCTGTTTGTCTGTTTGTTTTGATGTGTGTTGTCAGCCTGTTTGTCTGTTTGTTTTGATGTGTGTTGTCAGCCTGTTTGTCTGTTTGTTTTGATGTGTGTTGTCAGCCTGTTTGTCTGTTTGTTTTGATGTGTGTTGTCAGCCTGTTTGTCTGTTTGTTTTGATGTGTGTTGTCAGCCTGTTTGTCTGTTTGTTTTGATGTGTGTTGTCAGCCTGTTTGTCTGTTTGTTTTGATGTGTGTTGTCAGCCTGTTTGTCTGTTTGTTTTGATGTGTGTTGTCGGCCTGTTTGTCTGTTTGTTTTGATGTGTGTTGTCAGCCTGTTTGTCTGTTTGTTTTGATGTGTGTTGTCGGCCTGTTTGTCTGTTTGTTTTGATGTGTGTTGTCAGCCTGTTTGTCTGTTTGTTTTGATGTGTGTTGTCAGCCTGTTTGTCTGTTTGTTTTGATGTGTGTTGTCAGCCTGTTTGTCTGTTTGTTTTGATGTGTGTTGTCAGCCTGTTTGTCTGTTTGTTTTGATGTGTGTTGTCAGCCTGTTTGTCTGTTTGTTTTGATGTGTGTTGTCGGCCTGTTTGTCTGTTTGTTTTGATGTGTGTTGTCAGCCTGTTTGTCTGTTTGTTTTGATGTGTGTTGTCAGCCTGTTTGTCTGTTTGTTTTGATGTGTGTTGTCAGCCTGTTTGTCTGTTTGTTTTGATGTGTGTTGTCAGCCTGTTTGTCTGTTTGTTTTGATGTGTGTTGTCAGCCTGTTTGTCTGTTTGTTTTGATGTGTGTTGTCAGCCTGTTTGTCTGTTTGTTTTGATGTGTGTTGTCGGCCTGTTTGTCTGTTTGTTTTGATGTGTGTTGTCAGCCTGTTTGTCTGTTTGTTTTGATGTGTGTTGTCGGCCTGTTTGTCTGTTTGTTTTGATGTGTGTTGTCGGCCTGTTTGTCTGTTTGTTTTGATGTGTGTTGTCAGCCTGTTTGTCTGTTTGTTTTGATGTGTGTTGTCAGCCTGTTTGTCTGTTTGTTTTGATGTGTGTTGTCAGCCTGTTTGTCTGTTTGTTTTGATGTGTGTTGTCGGCCTGTTTGTCTGTTTGTTTTGATGTGTGTTGTTGGCCTGTTTGTCTGTTTGTTTTGATGTGTGTTGTCGGCCTGTTTGTCTGTTTGTTTTGATGTGTGTTGTCAGCCTGTTTGTCTGTTTGTTTTGATGTGTGTTGTCGGCCTGTTTGTCTGTTTGTTTTGATGTGTGTTGTCAGCCTGTTTGTCTGTTTGTTTTGATGTGTGTTGTCAGCCTGTTTGTCTGTTTGTTTTGATGTGTGTTGTCGGCCTGTTTGTCTGTTTGTTTTGATGTGTGTTGTCAGCCTGTTTGTCTGTTTGTTTTGATGTGTGTTGTCGGCCTGTTTGTCTGTTTGTTTTGATGTGTGTTGTTGGCCTGTTTGTCTGTTTGTTTTGATGTGTGTTGTCAGCCTGTTTGTCTGTTTGTTTTGATGTGTGTTGTCAGCCTGTTTGTCTGTTTGTTTTGATGTGTGTTGTCGGCCTGTTTGTCTGTTTGTTTTGATGTGTGTTGTCGGCCTGTTTGTCTGTTTGTTTTGATGTGTGTTGTCGGCCTGTTTGTCTGTTTGTTTTGATGTGTGTTGTTGGCCTGTTTGTCTGTTTGTTTTGATGTGTGTTGTCGGCCTGTTTGTCTGTTTGTTTTGATGTGTGTTGTCAGCCTGTTTGTCTGTTTGTTTTGATGTGTGTTGTCGGCCTGTTTGTCTGTTTGTTTTGATGTGTGTTGTCGGCCTGTTTGTCTGTTTGTTTTGATGTGTGTTGTCAGCCTGTTTGTCTGTTTGTTTTGATGTGTGTTGTCGGCCTGTTTGTCTGTTTGTTTTGATGTGTGTTGTCGGCCTGTTTGTCTGTTTGTTTTGATGTGTGTTGTCAGCCTGTTTGTCTGTTTGTTTTGATGTGTGTTGTCGGCCTGTTTGTCTGTTTGTTTTGATGTGTGTTGTTGGCCTGTTTGTCTGTTTGTTTTGATGTGTGTTGTCGGCCTGTTTGTCTGTTTGTTTTGATGTGTGTTGTCAGCCTGTTTGTCTGTTTGTTTTGATGTGTGTTGTCGGCCTGTTTGTCTGTTTGTTTTGATGTGTGTTGTCGGCCTGTTTGTCTGTTTGTTTTGATGTGTGTTGTCGGCCTGTTTGTCTGTTTGTTTTGATGTGTGTTGTCAGCCTGTTTGTCTGTTTGTTTTGATGTGTGTTGTCGGCCTGTTTGTCTGTTTGTTTTGATGTGTGTTGTCGGCCTGTTTGTCTGTTTGTTTTGATGTGTGTTGTCAGCCTGTTTGTCTGTTTGTTTTGATGTGTGTTGTCGGCCTGTTTGTCTGTTTGTTTTGATGTGTGTTGTTGGCCTGTTTGTCTGTTTGTTTTGATGTGTGTTGTCGGCCTGTTTGTCTGTTTGTTTTGATGTGTGTTGTCAGCCTGTTTGTCTGTTTGTTTTGATGTGTGTTGTCGGCCTGTTTGTCTGTTTGTTTTGATGTGTGTTGTCGGCCTGTTTGTCTGTTTGTTTTGATGTGTGTTGTCGGCCTGTTTGTCTGTTTGTTTTGATGTGTGTTGTTGGCCTGTTTGTCTGTTTGTTTTGATGTGTGTTGTTGGCCTGTTTGTTCATTATTTCTCCCCTTATCATTATTTCCACCTCTCCTCCTCCTTCCTCTGTAGTAACTTGGGGTTATCCTTGTACTCAACACTAATGTAAATCACTTACAGTTATTTATAGGAATGAGTTTCTGTTTATTTATTTTATTAAGAGCTCAGTTCACCTTCTGTCACATCAGCAAAGTTGTTTTATTATTATTGTATTATTGTGTATTTATTTACTGTCTCTAGGTATTTAAAGCAGTAGTAGGAGTAGGGGACAGGCTTGGGGGGGGGGTTTAGGGTGTGTGTGGGAGTAGGGGACAGGCTTTTTACCCACCCCAAGCCTGTTCCTCTATTCCTGCACCCCCCCAAGCCTGTCCCCTACTCCTACTACTGCTTTAAATACCTAGAGACAGTAAATAAATACACAATAATATTATCATTATCTTTAATAATAAAACAACTCAACTTTACAACTCTTTAAATAACAAAATACAACCTATTAACAATTAAATATTGATAATAATGATAATAATAACAATAATAATAATGATGATGATGATAATGATAATAATGATAATAATAATAATAATAATAATAATAATAATAATAATATGTATTAGTGCTCATGACTAATGTTTCATTACCATCTTTTCACCCAGTGCAATTTTTTTCTGGTTATTTTATGGTTATTCACGTTCTAAAATACACTGTCTATTTTTATTACATTATAGGTTGGTGAAGGGTTATGTCACATAAAGTGAATGTATGTATGTGTGTGTGTATGTATATATATATATATATGTATGTATAGGTTGGTGAAGGGTTGTGTCACATAAAGTGAATTTAGCATAAAGTAAATTGTACATTTCCATAATAAATAATGGTACTTTAACTTGAAAATGGAGCCTAATGGTTCATGTTATTTTAACAGTTCCTGTAAATTGCATTTATTTAATATTTTTCATGATACGCACTATTTCAAATTCACATAATTTAAACTTGCATGTCCCTGTCTCTCTCTTCCCACAACACCATAATTAATTCCATGTGTTGTTTTTCAGATGGAGTGAGACGAGGGTCAATTTATAACATGGTACAAGAAAGTGGATTGAAACCTGTCCTGATGTTGTCTTCTTAAGGACCTCTGTGTGTGTGTGTGTGTGTGTGGGTGTCATGATGTAGTCAGAAAATAGAAGGTTAGTGAGTTATACAAACATTGACATTAAACACACACACACACACACACACACACACACACAATGATATTGGCTTCTTAGGCTGCTTTCACACGAGCGTTTGGGAACGCAATGTTTTAACATTGAATGGAGTTAAATGTAACCTTTCACATAAGGAAATATACATATCCTTCTGTAATACATACTTATAAACATGTATAACAGAAGGAAATATACATAACCTTCTGTTAAATGTAACCTTTCACACAACACAACACACACGTCCAAACCAACAAGGACACACAATATTATATACAATATTATCAACACATACATTATTATTTACTCATCCACCAACATCCACATATAAAATAATATATTTATTTCTCTACCAATATAATGCATAATTGCAATTATGCATATGACATTTATATTTATATTTGTATTTTGCATTAACAACATGTAATTGAAATTCATAGTCCTTGTTGTATAATAATTGGTATATATTTTCGACATAACCATTATTTCTTCATTATAATAATTTGGTATATATTTATTTCTTCATTATAATAATTTGGTATATATTTATTTCTTCATTATAATAATTTGGTATATATTTATTTCTTCATTATAATAATTTGGTATATATTTATTTCTTCATTATAATAATTTGGTATATATTTATTTCTTCATTATAATAATTTGGTATATATTTATTTCTTCATTATAATAATTTGGTATATATTTATTTCTTCATTATAATAATTTGGTATATATTTATTTCTTCATTATAATAATTTGGTATATATTTATTTCTTCATTATAATAATTTGGTATATATTTATTTCTTCATTATAATAATTTGGTATATATTTATTTCTTCATTACAATAATTTGGTATATATTTTTGACGTAATCTCATTATTTCTTCATTATAATAATTTGGTATATATTTTTGACATAACCTCATTATTTCTTCATTATAATAATTTGGTATATAACAGAGAGAGAGAGAGTGAGAGAAAAAGAGAGAGAGACTGTCAATAAATCTATCGATCTATCTATCGATCTATCTATTTATCTGTCTGTTTGTCTGTCTGTCTATCTATCTATATCTATATATCTGTCTGTCTGTCTGTCTGTCTGTCTATCTATATCTATATATCTGTCTGTCCATCCATCCATCCATCCATCCATCCATAATCAAACTTAATAATCTTATAATTGCAGCATATCGATTTTTAGCAATGTTTCAACTTTAATTGTACAGCTTTTTTAATCCTTATTGTGTTAGGTAACTGTTGATATAATCCTAATCCTGACATAACACACTCATTAAGGATATGTTTAATACATTACATGACACAATTTGATATCCTTACCTAAGATTATTCTTGCTCAATATCCAACCATTCTGGTTTTTATGTGACTGTCAAGAGGAAACACTCCAAGTTCACCATAAACCATCTATGTCATTACAGGTATTTTTATAAACACTCAGTATCTGTTTTAAATATTTCACATACAGTAACTCACTCTCTCTCACAATATAAGGACCTCAAATTTCACATGCATACGTCAGTATTGGTAATACCATTTTACTAAATAAATCAATCAATTTGTAAATGGACTGGTAAATCCAACTTTGTACACTTACCTACTACTAAGTACAGTTAGACACAGGAATGGGTGGTACAGCCCAGGAGGTGAAAGATACTTTTCCCATTTGAGTAACCATTGTGTGTCTATTATCAGGTACAGGTCTCCCTCACTATACAATGCATCACTATACGATATTTCGCGTATACGATTTAACTACTTTGATACCCTTGGCTCTTTAAACGATCATTTTCACTCGCATTTACGATCTCCCGCTGCGCAAGGTTACTATCATTTGTTTCAGCAAGCGATGACAGCGCCACCCAAGCGTAGCGACGATTGGAAGAACTGCGTCGTCTGCGTGTTTTGAACTGTTTTCCCTTGTCTGACACAGCATGGACAGGGGAGAGTCGGGAGATAGAGAGGGTGTAGTGGAGAACGAGAAGGCTAGACAGTGTGGCGCCTGAGGGTGGATGGCACGGGAGAGGAGATAGACAGTGTTGCCACAGTGGATGGAGAGTGGGATGGCACAGACACACCGAAAACATACACTCGTCCTCGCACACAGAAAACATTCACTAGTCATCATCTGACAGCATGGACAGGGGAGAGTCGGGAGATAGTGAGGGTGTAGTGGAGAACGAGAAGGCACTAAGGCAGACTGGTAGGCTAGACAGTGTGGCACCTGAGGGGGGAGGGGAGGTAGACAGTGTTGACACAGTGGATGGAGAGCGGGATATATTGAAAATAATAGATAAAGAAAAAAGCACAGCATCGGTATAAACACTAATTAATATACAAACGAGACAAAAGAGGAGTGCCGTTGGAAAGGCAAAACTCCTCACCTATCAACTGAACTGAACTGAACCAGACAGTGGCAGACACACCGAAAACATACACTCGTTCTCGCACACAGAAAACATTCACTCGTCATTATCAGACATGCCGTTTTATTATGTCTAGCTTAGACTGCAAGCTCAAGCTCTTCCTTGCTTTTTTGGGCTTTACATCACTTATTAATCTCATTACCTTTCAGTTTGTTAATATTATCCCGTGTATGTGTGTTTTATATGTGTGTTTTGAATACGTGTGTGTGTGTGTTTGTTTATGTTGTGTGTATTTGTTTATATGTATATATGATTTTTAATACGTGTTTTATATGTGTGTGTGTGTGTGTGTTTTAAATACGTGTGTATGTGTGTGTGTGTGTTTTAAATACGTGTGTATGTGTGTTATCCATAGAGGTTCTCTTATACAACTTCCTCTTTTATCTACATTTATTTTTATTGTTTTCTGCATAGCCTTGTCTCTAGCAATTATCATATTATTCTCAAAGGTCTCTATTCTATCTATATCTGTATGTTCTAATTTATGTAGTTCCTTCATGAAATCTTTTTTTGTCTTCTCATTAATGTCTATATGTGTTTTAGTTATGAATTGGTCATACTTTCTCTTTCTCAGATTAATTCCAAAGTCAATCATTAAGTTATGATCTGATAAATCGAATATTTCTTTATTTTCATCAATGAAAATTGAATTTAGTTTGTTACTTAGGGCATTATTTATAAGACAGTAATCTATCACACTTTCTCCATGTATAAATCCCGCTACATATTATTTATTTAATAAGTTCAAAACTATCTTTCCATTTCTATCCAATTTTTTATTTCCTAAAAAACAACGTGACCATTCCAGCTCATCTTCAATTATTCTTTTAATTTTTAAGTTTCTTTCATCATCATTAACTGACATATATACAAGTATAATATTTATTTTAAACCCCATTATCAGTAATTGGACTTGCATTATATCTGGGTGTTTTGTTTGTTTTTTATTTACTATAACTTTATTTACATTATATATTTACATTATTCTTAATTTTAAAACTCTCAATTTTCCCCAATCCCTTGTTTAGTATATATTTATCAAATCTCAATTGAGTTTCTGTTAAATATAATATATCTATTTCACTTCTTATCAGCCTCTCTACTTCTACCAATTTAACTTTACTTAACCCTTGTATAGTAAGTAATTTTAGTCTAATATTTACATATGTTATTACTATTATTCCTCCTTTGCTTCTCTATTCATTATTGTTATTATTATTATTCTTTCTTTCCTTTTCTATTCATTATTATTATTATTATTATTATTCCTACTTTCCATCTCTTATTAGGCTATTATTATTATTATTATTATTATTATTATTATTATTATTATTATTATTATTATTATTATTATTATTATCCCTACTTTCCATCTCTTATTAGGCTATTATTATTATTATTATTATTATTCCTCTTTACCTTCTCTTTTCATTAAAAAGTCATTGAAAACGCATCTGTTCAAGTTACAATAGTGAAAAATAAGTACATATGTACATGAATGTTTCTCCATTGGCTTTTTTTTCATCTAGTTTCTCCTTCAACTTCTCATACCTTTTCCTATTCTCTTCCCTCCCTCTCCTTCCTAGTCCTATCCTTAGATATTCCTATCTTCTTCATCTGAGTCTTTGTAGGTGTTCTTTAGATTTCTAGCATTTTTAAATATTTCCCATTTCATATTGTCATCTGTCAGAGTGAATAATTAGTACAGGTGTGTTTTGGTTTTGTGTCTTTATTCCCAATATTATTAAATTAAGTTATTCATGACTATTCTTTCATTCACCTTAATTTCCTTCATGATTTCTCTTCATCTTTATCTGTTTGTTCTGTTTCTGTTTGACTTTCCTGTAAATTATAGATTACAATGTTATTTTTCCTCTTATCTCTATCTTGTTTTTCTTTTAACTCTTCATATACAGTTTCCCTAACCTCTGCCTGTAAGTTGTACCTATGTTATCCATTAAGTTCACACCATTCTCTTTAGGTATATATATCTGTCTTTAATTAAGCCTTTTACCATTTCTTTAATTTCTGCCATTAGGGTAGGCCTATCTCTAACAAACCCTATTACTTTATTTCCCCTTTTATTGTCAAAACTTCTGTGTTCAATTTTGTATTCTCTTCCATTAAAGCTCTATACTTCTTCTAAAAACTCATCTTCCCTAACCTAACCTAACCTAACCTAACCTTTTTTTCCTACACAACCACATAAGGTCATTATTCTCATTTAATATATCATATATATCATATACCTTGACACATCCTATATGGAACCATTGTTTACATTTATCACAGAGCAATCCTTTGGGTCCATTCCACAGTGGTTTGTTTTGGTTTGTAAGCTCGCAAACAAAAGAATGTTTGTCGTGTAAATGCCTTATAAGTGAATTATTTAATGAATTTGGTGAGTAATCTATACAGTGATCATTATTATCTAACTGTTGGATAGATATTGTGAATGTGGATACTCACCTTTTAGAAAATAATGAAGCCTTAAAATTTTGGTTGGTTGGGGAGCTAACAAACCAATACCACTGTGGAATCAACCCTTTATCACTAGAAGTAACTTTGTTATCACATTTGCATCGACTTATCTCTCTTTTTTGTTTCTCTTTCTTCCTATGTAGTGACTCGGGGTTATCCTTGTACTCAACACTAATGTAAATCACTTACAGTTATTTATAGGAATGAGTTTCTGTTTATTTATTTTATCAAGAGCTCAGTTCACCTTCCTCTTCCAAGTGTTCCTGGACGATGGTTTAATATATGGTATTAATATTTATTTGCATTGCAGGTGTGTGTGTGTGTTGGTGTGCCAGGACTTTTGGGAGCAGGTGTGTAATGGCAGGGGTTGACTCATTTACCCCTGTAGTAGCTGTGTCATGGCAGGGTTACCTCTACCCCTGTAATGGCAGGGGTTGACTCTTCTAACAGGGTTCACCAGGGTATATACAGTGAGTCTAAGGCTGCTTTCACACCAGCGTTTTTGATGTGCGTTCGGGAACGCGTTAGATTTTTGTAGCCGCGTTGGACACACGTTTGCTACGCGTCCACGTTTCAATATTGACAGTCACCCCCCCCCCCTACCTCCACCCTGCTTTCCCACCAAGTTCATTAATATTAGTTCATTAATTATATTAGGCTACATGATGTATACATACATGTACAGTCTGGGGCAGAAGTCTTGTTGCTTCAACTGCTTCACTGAGGCAGGCAGTGTTCATTAACTTGAGAAATACACACATTTTCTACACCTAATAATCTTGTGCCTCAGTGAAGCAAGTGAGGCAACAACACTTTTGCTGCTCACTGACTCTACCTTATAACAATTATTATGCTGAAATATATATGCATATTTACTATCAATGACTATACAGTATATCATACTTGAATGCATTACACACCAAAAATACTTGTTGCCAGTGTACTGAACACATAATGTAGTAGCAACAAGTGTTATCCATCCATCTGTGTGTAAGGTTTGAACAGAACTAACAGAGTCCTCTGGGCTGTCACCACACCTGAGAGAGGTAGTTAACGACAGTTGTGTCTGTCTGTACACGTGGTATCTATACACTGGTGTGTCAGCTGTCATTATTACCAGTAGTCAGTAACGACGTGTGTATTAATAACGACACACGTGTCCATGTTGGTTTGGACGTGTGTACAGTGTTGGACTGGTGTGTAATGTGTCGTGTCAAAGGTTACATTTAACTCCATTGAATGTTAAAACGTCACGTTCCCAAACGCACGTTCGAGAACGCTAGTGTAAAAGCAGCCTAATAGAGTTGTATATAGAGTAAGGACCTGAGGTTGAATTAATATTAGTGAAATCACACTGTCATCATGATCATAAACTGTGAATAAACCCCCCCCCCCCCCTCTTGTTGATGGAAATAATATATTAATACAAACAGTTTGTGTGAACACTGCCACCACCATCTTCAGTGTTCTACAGAAAACAAAGTTATGACAGGGTTGATTCCACAGTGGTTTGTTAGCTCGCAAACGAAAGAATGTTTGTCGTATAAATGCCTTATGGATGAATTATTTAATGAATTTGGTGAGTAATCTATACAGTGATCATTATTATTATTATTAAATGCCTTAAGGGTGAATTATTTAATGAATTTGTTGGCCACGGCAGAAGTGTGTCCAGTTTTCCCTGTTCCAACACTCCCTCCTTCCTTGTTCAAACCCTCCCCTG
>JAWZYT010000627.1:180000-222500 GCA_034508575.1 Petrolisthes manimaculis | reverse complement strand
CTCTACCCCCCCTAACAACATACCCCCACCCCACTCCCCAACCCCCCCCTTGATTATCATATAATGAAGTCAAGATTTGGTGGAGAATATAGTTCACGTTTTGGTTCATAATTTATTTATTACTAATTATTTTGAATTAGTTGTTATATCATTAAATTCCCCGTAATTTTCCCTACATTTTGATATCATTATTTCTTTAATTACGCAATTAATTAACGAAATTAGCTAATATTTTCTATTTATAATTTCCAACCGTGACTAATTGGTACATTGGAGCACTTTGGGTCCTCCAAGGTATCTCAGGCAACACAACTTAATGCAGGAATAATACAGTTTGGAGGAATCAGTTTGCTCCACAATTACTCTATGGAAATCTGGGTTTCTTTATAGTACTTTGATTCCTCCAAAGTATGTCAGGAAAGAGAATTAATTAATAAATATAATGGTATCAATGCTGTTGTATGGAATAGTTTGGAGGAATCAAATTGGTCCAGTATTACCATAACCAACACCACAGCTTCGAATGAATTAGCTTCGAATGAACTAGGTTCGAATGAATCAACTTGATGAACCATTTTAAAGGGTGTATAGGGAGAGGGTGTATTAGGGGGTATGGGGGAGTGTAGGCAGGGGCTTGGATGGTTGGAGAGATGTAGGGGCAGTAGCTTCGAATGAATCAGTTTCGAATGAGTGAATCAATTTCGATGCTACTACCCCTACACAACCTTCCCCTACACCCTCCCTACACCTCCCCCATACCACCCTAATACACCACCCCCTCTCTACACCACCCCACCTCCCTACTCCCCCTTTAGAATGGTTCATCAAGTTGATTCATTCGAACCTAGTTCATTCGAAGCTAATTCATTCGAAGCTGTGGTGTTGGTTATGGTAATACTGGACCAATTTGATTCCTCCAAACTATTCCATACAACAGCATTGATACCATTATATTTATTAATTAATTCTCTTTCCTGACATACTTTGGAGGAATAAAAATACTATAAAGAAACCCAGATTTCCATAGAGTAATTATGGAGCAAACTGATTCCTCCAAACTGTATTATTCCTGCATTAAGTTGTGTTGCCTGAGATACCTTGGAGGACTCAAGGTGCTCCAATGTACCAATTAGTCAAGGTTGACAATTTAAAATGTGGAATATTCGCTAATTTCGTTAATTAATTATGTAATTAAAGAAATTATTATATCAGAATGTAGGGAAAAATTGGGGGAATTTAATTATATAATAATTAATTCAAAATAATTAATAATTAAGGAATTATGAACCCGAACGTGAACTATATTCTCCACCAAATCATGAGTCATTATATGATAAACAAGGGGAGGGGTAGGGGAGTGGGGTGGGTGGTGTGGTGCTAAGGGGGGTAGGGACATGGGTGTGAGGGAGGGGGTATGGGTAGGGGGGTTGGAGGGTAGGGGGGAGGGCAAGTCAACTCAGTAACCCCGTTTATGGACTGCCATTGGAAAGAAAAATTCTGAGCCAATATTCTCTCTCCTTCATCCCCAACCCTCACCTTTACCTCTCTCTCTCTCTCTCTCTCTCTCTCTACCCTTACCCCCCTCCCATCCTCCATTATTTCTCTCTATCTCCCCCGTAGGGGGGTTATTGCCTAAAGTAATGTGGGCAATACTTATAGGGTTTGGACGCCCCTTCGGCCCCAGCCACTAGCTTTCAGTTCTTCAACTGTGCCCCTTTTCTTTCTATTTCCTTCCTGCTTGCTGTCTCACCTCTCTATCACCTTTTACTGGCGTTATATGACCTCGATGTTGATGTGTCTAATATCAATCAACCAATCAATCTCTCTATCTCTTTCTCTCTCTCTCTCACTCCCTTTCTCTCTGGGGATAGGGGAGGATTGTGGGGTGTGAGGGAGGAAATATGGATAGAGAGAGATAGAGAGAGGTAAAGGAGAGGGGAATGAAGGGTAAATAGAGAGAGAGAGTGAAAGAGATTGAATGAATTGGCTCAGAATTTTTCTTTCCAATGGCAGTCCATAAACGGGGTTACTGAGTTGACTTGCCCTCCCCCTACCCTCCAACCCCCCTACCCATACCCCCTCCCTCACACCCATGTCCCTACCCCCCCCCTAACACCACACCACCCACCCCACCCTTGTTTATCATATAATGACTCATGATTTGGTGGAGAATATAGTTCACGTTTGGGTTCATAATTCATTTATTATTAATTATTTTGAATTAGTAATTATATCATTGAAATCCTCATATTTTTCCCTTCATTTGGATATAATAATTTCTTTTATTACGTAATTAATTAACGAAATTAGCGAATATTCCACATTTTAAATTGTCAACCGTGACTAATTGGTACATTGGAGCACCTTGAGTTCTCCAAGGTATCTCAGACAACACAACTTAGTGCAGGAATAATACAGTTTGGAGGAATCAGTTTGCTACAAATTACCCTAGAGAGATCTGAGGTACCTTGTAGTACTTTGTAGTACAATGATTCCTCCATAGTATGTCAGGAAACAGGATTAATTAATAAATATAATGGTATCTACCCTGTTGCCTGGCATAGTTTGGAGGAATCAAGTTGCTCCAATATTGCCACCAATTTACAAAGGTTTCTTAATCAGAGAAAACGGTATAATTTTAAAACACTCATTTATTTTTTCGTTTTTTTACTTTGATATTTTTATGATAATCTTTTTAACACCTGAATTATTTATTATTGTATATTTCTTTACACCTTAATTAATTATTGACTAATATTAAACCCATTTATTTCATGGGATAAGTAATAAATATTTTTATAATTATATTTTTACTAAGGAAATTGAAACACATTATTATTTATTTATTATTAATATTATTATAGGACAGCAAGCACGAAGGAAGGAGAGAGAGAGAGAGAGAGAGAGAGAGAGAGAGAGAGAGAGAGAGAGAGAGAGAGAGAGAGAGAGAGAGAGAGAGAGAGAGAGAGAGAGAGAGAGAGAGAGAGAGAGAGAGAGAGAGAGAGAGAGATGAAATATAAGGAAAGGAGCGATAACAAACACAAATCCATTTTTATATCTTCATTTATTTATTTATTTCACACATACACAGTCTCTCTCTCACATACACACAAATTAATCTCTCACACACAAAATTAATCTCTCTCTTTCTCTTTCACACACACACACACAAAGAGTCTCTCTATCTCTCTCTTACACACACACATGCAGTCACTCACACATACATACACAAATGAAATCTCTCTTACACACACATCCAATCAGAACAGTACAGCCACAATCAAATATCCACCAACTCTTTCCTTCCATCGTAGTAAATATCTTGGTAATAAAGAACAACACGTGTATAATCTTGCAGCACCTCATAATAATAATAATAATAATAATAATCTTGGTAATAAAGAACAACACGTGTATAATCTTACAGCACCTCATAATAATAATAATAATAATTGAGGGGGTTGAGTTGACGTAAGGTGTTGTTGCTGTAGGATTATAGTTTGATATGATACTGATTTATTGATTGTGGCTGTATCAGTTCTTGTGACCAATAGTAACTTCAACTAACCTTGTGAAGCTGATGGTTAGTGTTACATATTTGTAGACTGTGGTGATGTACAGTTGCCAAAAAAGGTATTGCGACAACTAGTGATACAACATTAAATAATATTAATGTCCATAGTTGTTTGTAGGCATTATAAGTATAAATTACAGAAGGATATGTATATTTCCTTCTGTTATACATGTTTATAGTCCCTACAAATAGTTGTGGATATTACTAGGGTTAAAGTTCTATCAAGATTTGTCGCAATACCTTTTTTGGCAACTGTAGAGTACACTCGTAATACGTAATCCCTGACCAGAGACGAACGGCAGGCACCACACACACACACACACACACACACACACACACACACACACACACACATACCCTGCATTCGTACTCAGCCTCTATATGTGTGTACTGGGTGGGGAAATGAACAATACCAGGCGATTTGAATCTTTCTGCTCCTCACACTCTGGTCAGAAATTATGTATGACGAGTGTACAGTCCTCAGTGACACCAACACCACGTCCCATGCAGTGTACAACAGGTAAACATCACATTATTCACTGACACACAACAGCAGCAGTAGCAGCAGCAGTAGTAGTGACTTCTTCTCGTAGTCTACAGCTGAGGAATCATCACCACTTGTCACCACACCTTCACCAAACACCTGTAATGATATTATTAATTAACATTAGTTTGGTGTATAAGCAAGTGTTCTGGACAGTTCAGCATCTTGATTCCTCCAAAGTCCAATTTTGATGCGAAATTGTGTGTGTGTGTGTGTGTGTGTGTGTGTGTGTGAGAGAGAGAGAGAGAGAGAGAGAGAGAGAGAGAGTGTGTGTAATAATAATAATAATAATGTGTGAGTGTGTAAGAGCGTGAGTGTGCGTGCGAGGGTGGGTGTGTGTGTGTGTGTGCCTATGCGTTCGTGTGTGAGCGTGCATGTGTGCGTGTGTGTGTACCTGTCCGTCCCTCTCTCCTCCCATCCTATACCTGTCCCAATCACCTGACCCTATACTCGACCCCCTCCTGGCCCCACCTGTCACTCTGGGTTGAGGACGGGCAAAGGAAGGAAAGGAGTGGCGAAGGTTTAGCATAAGGAAGGAAAGGAGTGGCGAAGGTTTAGCATAAGGAAGGAAAGGAGTGGCGAAGGTTTAGCATAAGGAAGGAAAGGAGTGGCGAAGGTTTAGCATAAGGAAGGAAAGGAGTGGCGAAGGTTTAGCATAAGGAAGGAAAGGAGTGGCGAAGGTTTAGCATAAGGAAGGAAAGGAGTGGCGAAGGTTTAGCATAAGGAAGGAAAGGAGTGGCGAAGGTTTAGCATAAGGAAGGAAAGGAGTGGCGAAGGTTTAGCATAAGGAAGGTACGGAGTGGCGAAGGTTTAGCATAAGGAAGGAAAGGAGTGGCGAAGGTTTAGCATAAGGAAAGAAAGGAGTGGCGAAGGTTTAGCATAAGGAAGGAAAGGAGTGGCGAAGGTTTAGCATGTGAGTTTTAGAATTGGAATGGCAAGGGGTTTGTTTGGTGAGGAGTAGAGGATTGGTTAGGAAGAATATACAAGAGTAAAAACAGTGTAAAACTCCTTCAAGCAACAACAACATACGTATAAAGAAACATAAGACCATTTTCAAAATAAGCAGCAGACATTTAATAAAAAAATAGCAAGCCGCAACCCCATCAATCCTTGACGTATTTCCTCACAGGCCTACGAATTACACCCAGACCTCACAGGCCTATGAATTACACCCAGACCTCACAGGCCTACGAATTACACCCAGACCTCACAGGCCTACGAATTACACCCAGACCTCACAGGCCTACGAATTACACCCAGACCTCACAGGCCTATGAATTACACCCAGACCTCACAGGCCTATGAATTACACCCAGACCTCACAGGCCTATGAATTCCAGCCAGACCTCACAGGCCTATGAATTACACCCAGACCTCACAGGCCTATGAATTACACCCAGACCTCACAGGCCTATGAATTACACCCAGACCTCACAGGCCTATGAATTCCAGCCAGACCTCACAGGCCTATGAATTACACCCAGACCTCACAGGCCTATGAATTCCAGCCAGACCTCAGCCTTTTGTAAGTCAGCTGTGTTGTCCTAGTGAAGAGATTGGTGGTGTTTACTGGGGTGATGAGGGAAGGAAACAGACTATAATATAATTTATACCTCAGTGCTGATGGTATGTTGTTGTGGCAATATCAACAACCCATACACACACGGTTGCCTCACAAGTGCGTCATTATCTTTATGTCAAGGTGATCTAGAGTTTCTTAAGAGTTAAAACGAGAAAGGAGCTCCAAGTGAGATGTATGGCCATGTTTCACTTGTGTTACATTGGAGCTTCTCGATTCCTCTAAAGTATGCGAGGAAACAGGACCAGAAGAGCAAGAATAATGGTGTTTTGTTGCTTGGAATAGATTGGAGGATTTAGTTGCTCCAGATTTACTAGCACAAAACATACTTCCCCCTTAACCCCTCTGCGACGGGATAAATAACTATGGATAGCCATTTTGTCAGTCCGGGGCTAGTCTTACTTTCCCTACTGCCTGGCCGTCAGTGTTGTAAGTAAGCATGGCGCAACACAGAATCGGACACGCACGAGAAATCTAATCCACATCCATCCATGTTTACAGTCAGTAACACACTGACTGACGATGGTGATTTGTAGGGATGGTGGTGAAGTATAGCCAAGTGAAAAAAAAAACGCCAAATCGGGCTCGCAAATGCCGACATTGGCAATAGCGGTGCTTCATCCCGCCCGGTCACCACATGGCACGGGTGTAAGACACGACCCGGCCGCTTCTTGGGGCCGTCTATGACCGCAATCCGGCCATTAAGGGTTAATAATAATAATAATAATAATAATAATAATAATAATAATAATAATAATAATAATAATAAAAATTGCACCATTATTGACACATGTAAATTTTTCCTAAATTTAGGTGTTTTATATAAATTATGTTATAATAATAATAATAACTTTGATCTAGGTCTTACTTACCTTGTAAAACTTCCAATAGTCTGCTCAGGTTAGGTCCTGGTAGTCTGCTCAGGTTAGGTCCTGGTAGTCTGCAATGGTTAAGATTAGGTTAGATTGGATTGGGTTAGGTTAGATTACATTGGGTTGGGTTGGGGTAGGTTAGATTGGATTGGGTTAGGTTAGATTGGATTGGGTTGGGTTAGATTGGATTGGGTTAGGTTAGATTACATTGGGTTTGGTTGGGGTAGGTTAGATTGGGTTGGGTTAGGTTAGATTACATTGGGTTGGGTTGGGGTAGGTTAGATTGGGTTGGGCTAAAACAGGATATTTACACAATAAATGGAAGCTAAAAATGAACTAATCACTTGAAAAAATCTTGTAAAATCTATATATATTTTGCCTGAAAATTTCACATGTGTAGCTCAGAAAATTTACTCAAATTTTTAATTAAAATAAAATATATATGGATAATGAAAACCATTATGAAATACGAGTAATAAAAAATAACTGTTAATTCTATATTCTATTGGCATTTATTAATACAATGTTTTTATCTTCTTTATTCACAAATTCATAACATTCTCAAACACTTTTCTTCGTAAATAATATGAAATTAATATTGACATTACATACACACACACACCCTCTCTCTCTCTCTAACACACATCCCCCCCTCTCTCTCTCTCTAACACACATACACACTCTCTCTCTCTCCAACACACACACACCCTCTCTCTCTCTCTAACACATACACACCCTCTCTCTCTCTCTAACACATACACACTCTCTCTCTCTCTAACACACATACACACTCTCTCACTCTCTAACACACATACACACTCTCTCTCCCTCTCATACACATACACACTCTCTCTCTCTCTAACACACATACACACTCTCTCTCTCTCTAACACACATACACACTCTCTCACTCTCTAACACACATACACACTCTCTCTCTAACACACATACACACTCTCTCACTCTCTAACACACATACACACACTCTCTCTCTCTAACACACATACACACACTCTCTCTCTCTAACACACATACACACTCTCTCTCCCTCTCATACACATCCAAGTTAGGTCATATTAAAATATAGCATTTTGAAATTAGCAAGACCTTACATGACCTGACCTAACCTAAACTGCTGTAAACTACCGGGACCTAACCTGGGCAAACTACTGACAACTAACCGTGTCAAAATAATAATAATAATAACAATAATAATAATAACAATAATAATAATAATTATAATAATAATAATTATAATAACAATAATAATAACAATAATAATAATAATTATAATAATAATAATTATAATAACAATAATAATAACAATAATAATAATAACAATAATAATAATAATTATAATAATAATAATTATAATAACAATAATAATAATAATAATAATAATAATAATAATAATAATAACAATAATAATTATAATATTGTAATAATAATAATAATAATAATAATAATAATAATAACAATAATAATAATAATAATAATAATAATAATAATAATAATATTGAAAGAATTACCATATACGGTTTTTCTCCCTTCATTACCCATTTATTTAACTAGACCATTCTAACACTATTTTATTCTATGGCATTTCAAAGATGGGTCATATTCAAATGGGGCATTTTGAAATTAAACTGACCTAACCTAACCTGACCTAGACCACAGCAGACTACCGGGACCTAACCTGGGCAGACTACCGGGAAATAACCGTGGTAAAGTACAGGAAATGACCGGGGCAAAATCCTGGGGCCTAGCCGGATCTGGCAACACTGCTACAAAACCATAATTCTTTCAATAAATACCACAGTCTTAGAATGTTCTAAATAAGTAAGTAATGAAGGTAGTAATTTCATACATAATAACGGTAATTCTTTCAATAATTATCCAACACATATATATATATATATATATATATAAAATTATATACATATATATACATAATTATAATGTAACTTAGTATTCATTTACGGCAATTGTTCTTTCAATAATTACCCAACACATGTACTGGTGGTGGTAGTGGTGGTGGTGGTGGTAGTAGTACTGTAGTAGTAGTAGTAGTAGTGGTAGTAGTAGTGGTAGTGGTAGTAGTAGTAAGTTAGTGGAACAAAGATTGGACCAAACTGATTAATGAAGAGATTGTAGGATTTAGAAAGATTGTAGGATATACTAGACATTGGAGGAAAGATTAAAGGATTGGAGGAAATGGAGGAAACATGGAGAGAAAATTGGATGCTGGAGAATCTTGGATGAACACGAGTAGGCCTACACAGATAAATTTTCATTAAAAAATACCTTGAAAAAATTGTGTTGAAAAAAATACCTTAGATGGATCCCACAATTTACCTCAATATAAATATATATAATATATATTAGTGTGTTTTTAATTAGTATTAATTTAAATAGTATTCTAATATTATTAATTTTCTTTTAAAACTACTCAGGAAAAAATAGCGAAGGTATAGTCATGGAAATTACCTTAGATAGACCAAACTACTTTACCTTCAATAACACCAAACTTCGCTAATCTGGGGTAATTATCTTAGAAATGACAACACTGAAGAATCTGGCAACACTAAATCTATAGATGTAAACAAAAGGGATTACGAGTATTAACTATTATTATTATTACAACTATTTATTTGTTTATTTATCTAATTATTAGGTTCTGTATAATTATTTATATTCATTCATATTAATTATTTCATTTAATATGACTCTTATTATTATTGTATTGTTATTATTATTTTTACATTCATCATCTTCGACAGTGTTGCCATGTATGAAATCAGTGTTGCCATGTACCAATGGGAAACTTATATAGATTTTTTGGGCTTGGGGTTAGGGGGGTGTATGTATGAGAGAGAGAGAGAGAGAGAGAGAGAGAGAGAGAGAGAGAGAGAGAGAGATTGTGTGTGTGTGAGAGAAATAATAATAATATGTAATTAAAATTGACATTACACACACACACTCTCTCTCTCTAACACACATACACACTTTCTCTCCCTCTCATACACACACACACACTCTAGCATAAAAATACCAGGGTTGACTACAAATAACTGAAAGATATTGCTATATACACTCATATTTTTCTTGCACTTTCTACTTGCTCAATTGTACATTACAAAATATATTTACTGTGTAAAATGGTGTCACTGTCCACACCAGCCAGTAACCACATACAATACAACAAATGACATACTGTATACTGATAATAGAAAATGGATTGATTGATTGCTGGATATTAGGATTGTCAACATGGAGGTGGTATAGTGACAGAAAAAGGTGATAGAGAGGTGTGACAACAAGCAGGAATAGGAAAAATAGGCTGGGGGGCGTGCGGGAGTATGGGACAAGCTTTCTACCCATCCTCAAGCCAGTCCCTCCTATCTGCCCCCCCCCCCCCCCCCCAAAGCCTGTCCCCATACTCCCTCACCCTCCAAATACCCCCAAGCCTGTCCCCCTACTCCCGCACCCTCCAAATACCCCCTACTCCTACAGACAAAGCGACTGACCTCTGTTACTTTGGTAATATTCTTTCTGAAGCCTCAAGACCCGGTTCTTTCCTACCACCAAGCAGCTCTCCTAAGTCAACATCTGAGTCCATACTGCTGATGGAAGCCTCCTGGAAAGTAACAGATACATTGCAGCACAACACACATATCTATCTATCTATAGTACAATATAACTCTAATGAAGAAAACAAAAAACAAAAAACAAATAACTGCCCTTATGATTGATAAAGACACATAGAGTATATATTCAGCATCCTGGTGTGTAATACACTTAGTACAATATGTATAATCTTTGAAACACTAGATTGTGCTAACACTATGTTTAATACAAATTGTATCTTTTGTCCTGTATCCAGACTGACCCCAAAATCTGATTTAATTGTTGCCAGTCACAAGGACCACTGTTAGTAAAATATGGTAACATTCCATACCTACTTTCTCTTTAATCCTACTAGCAAAACTGACAAACAAAAACCCTATCCTCTTAGAAGAGGTAAAGATAGATACAGTAGAAGTCCTGTATTTCGTCACCTTCGGGACCAAACAGCTGCCGAAATATTGAATATCACGAAACACTGGATTATTTTTCTACAGTAGTGTTATTAATACTATTTAATACTAGAGCTGATGAAATATTAATACAGTACTCCCTTGTTATCAACGGCGGTTATAGGTTCTTAAGATGGCCGTCGATAATAAAATCCGTCGATACTACATTAGAGTATAAAAAAAATTCCTTTACACATAAACATATCATATTAAAGTACTGTACAATATATATATATATATATATATATTATATATACAGTTGGACCTCCAAATACTGATATGGAAAAAGATTATCAGAAGATCAGAGATATCCGAGGGCTTAAATTTGATGTGTATGACTGACTGTCTGTCTGTACACCCACTCTCAAAACTATGTGTGCTTTCACTCGTATCTCTGGTTCCCATACACAGCTAGTGACTAAAAATAATTCTCAAATTGAGCCCAAAATATGGAAAATGAATTATTTTAAAGGTTGTTCATTCTAAAAGGTTAGGCCTAATAGCGTGTGTGTAGTGCGTGACGAGTTGTCAAGTTCAGTTAACACCAATAATTCATGAGTTTCTACTCATACAAACATATTTCCTTAGTTTATATTAATTATTCTTTGTAGTTTTCTCATACAATCACTTGCACTTTTCACCATATCAAATGTCTGTACCGGGATATGTGTTAAAAGTATGAAAAATGCCCATATTGATAAGTTGTTCATTATAAAGGGGTTTAGCTTATGACGAGTGTAGAAGAGTGGGGTGAAAATTTCAGTTATCATTAAAACTCGTTGAATTTTCATTCGTGCACAAACATTCCTTAGTTTGTATTAATTAATTTTGGTAATTTTCTTTGAAAAATCACTTCCACTTAATATTAATTTTCGCATAGATACACCTAATAGGTGTGAGAGTGTGGATGGCCCAGCTGTATATGAATCATGTAGGCATATGTGACGATACACCCGGAAAATCCCCACATAGGCCTCTCGGACACCAAAATTGAAATGTTTATTACCACTTTAAAAAATTCGGACTATTGGGATTTTCGGAGTATCCGTGGTCGGATTAACGGACTTTTACTGTAGTTCTTTATAATTTTTTCTTTTTGGTTTATACTGTATAATTAAATATTATTTCATAACGGTATTTATAATTAAGCATATACCGGTATATTTAATAATACGGTATATTTAATAATACGGTATATTTAATTAAGCATCATTTCATAACGGTATATACTGTATAATTAACCATTATTATTATTATTATTATGAGGTGTGGTATCATATCAAACTATAATCATACAACAATAACACCTTATGTCAACTCAACCCCCTCAATTATTATTATTATTATTATTAAGGTGGTGCAAAATCATACACATGTAAATCAGTATATATGATATCCAATTATAATCTTGAAAATAACACCTTAAATCAACTCAACCCCCTCAATTATTATTATTATCATCATTATTATTATTATGAGGTGCTGCAAAATCATACATGTGTTGTTCTTTATTACCAAGATATTTACTACGATGGAAGGAAAGAGTTGGTGGATATTATTCACTTTTGAGTGCCTGGACTCCTCCAAAGTCTATCTATCTATAAGTGTGATGCCTCATTCCCTCCAGTAACTCTCCCTCCAAGGGGATGGCCACGGCAGAAGTGTCTCCAGTTCTCCCTGTTCTAACACTCCCTCCTTACTTGTTCAAACCCTCCCCTCTCCTGTCCCTCATGTTACTCTCCTTTACATACTCTTCCACTCTGTTCCAACACTCCCTCCTTACTTGGTCCAGCCCTACTCTGTCCCTCATGTTACTCTCCTTTACATACTCTTCCACTCTGTTCTGCCATCTAACTGGTGGTCTGCCTCTCACACCACACACCACAACTTCACTTCCATACACCACCTTTACAAACTTGTACCATTATTAACACAATTATTCACAAACACATGTAAAAAAATTCCAAAGTTTGGGTGTTTTATGGTACGGTATATGTAATAATAATAATAATAATAATAATGATAATTTTCATATTAATAATAATAATAATAATAATAAAAATTGCACCATTATTGACACGTAATTTTTTTCCTAAATTTTGGTGTTTTATAATAATATTAATAATAATAATAATAACTTTGATTTAGGTCTTACTTACCTTGTAAAACTTCCAATAGTCTGCTCAGGTTAGGTCCTGGTAGTCTGCTCAGGTTAGGTCCTGGTAGTCTGCTCAGGTTAGGTCGTGGTAGTCTGCAATGGTTAAGATTAGGTTAGATTGGATTGGGTTAGGTTAGATTACATTGGGTTGGGTTGGGTTAGGATAGGTTAGGTTATTTATGTATGGATAAAACATTAAATTTGTACAATAAAATGGATGTTAAAAATGAACTCAATAAAGGTAGAAACACCATACACAATAACAATAATTCTTTCAATATTTACCGATAATAATAATCATAAAAGTAGTTGAAGTAGTAATAATAATAGTAGTTATAATAATAATAAAAATGGTAGTAATAATAATAATGTGAAATGTAATACATTAAGATGGTTTGGACATGTAGAGAGAATGCAAAGTGAGGAGTTTGTAAATAAGGTGTATGGAAGTGAAGTTGTGGGACCTGATGTGAGAGGCAGACCACCAGTTAGATGGCAGAACAGAGTGGAAGAGTATGTAAAGGAGAGTAACATGAGGGACCAAGTAAGGAGGGAGTGTTGGAACAGGGAAGACTGGAGACTTTTCTGCCGTGGCCATCCCCTTGGGGGGAGTTCCCGGGGGGAGTTCCCGGAGGGAGCGAGGCATCAGAGCTATAGATAGATAGATAGATAGATCATAAGGTATTATTACAGAATAACTGGGTTTTCGGCTAGACTTGAGCAGTATCACCACATTAGGCTAGGTCCTGGAAATTTGCCCAGGTCATTGTATGATAGTTTACACTGGTTATACCCGGTAGTTTGCCCAGGTTAGGTCCGGTAGTTTGCCCAGGTTAGGTCCGGTAGTTTGCCCAGGTTAGGTCCCGGTAGTCTGTCCAGGTTAGGTCCGGTAGTTTGCCCAGGTTAGGTCCCGGTAGTTTGCTCAGGTTAGGTCCTGGTAGTCTGCTGTGGTCTAGGTTAGGTTAGGTCAGGTCAGGTCAGACTAGTTTCCAAATCATGTTTGTAAACGGGGCATATCTCGAAAACGAGGCATTTCCGAGAGAAACACCATAGATGAAAAGTGTCTTAGAATGGTCCAAAATAGTGGGTAATGATACTAATATATACAATATAGTGAACCCAGGTTTTCTGTAAATTTACCCATAATAATTCTTCTTCATAAATACCTTGGTGTAGTCATTGTAATCCTCCTTTTGTAAATCCCTTGATGTAAATCTTCGTATGCAAATCCTTCTTCTGTAATCCCACTTCTGAAATAAATAAATTTAACGTTAATTAATATATTTCTTGTTAATTAAATCCTTTATCAATAAAAATCCCCTTATATCTCCAATTTGTCCTTATTTATATACCATTAAAATAACAGTGAACCCTTAAAAATAATAAAACAAAATCATTCTAATATTTATGGTAACATTTTAACACAGCCATTATTACCCACCCTTATTTAAACCCTTCAAAATTCCCTCATTTCACCAACTTACCCTTATTTATGTCCCTTCACCATTAACTGTATACCCTTAACTAACCCTTAATATAATCTTGAGCCCTTAAAATATCCTTAAATGCCCTTAAAATGCAAATAAATACTAAAATATTCCCCTGCCTAGGCTTTGAGCTTCACAGAGGTAAACAAAACTGAGGCGTCAGTGTTGCCAGTGATGATCTGAGGCGTCAGTGTTGCCAGTGATGATGATGACTGAGTGTCACCTTTACAACGGTACTCTCTCACTCTTTATCCTCTCCTCAAACGTACTCCATCCAGCCTCACCTCTTATTGCTTCCACACCTACTGTACATACATGTTTGTACCTAAAGCTGTTGTTCCTATCCTATTCTGTACTACCTCCAGTCTATTCAAGTCATTCATTATCCATGTCATAGTCTCCAGTCCATACATTAGTCCAGGTACAGCCATACCTTTCCATACACCACACACTACTTCATACTTATTAGCTCTACACCTTGACAAACTTCCTACCTTTCCATACACCTTACCACACTTCCTACCTTTCCATACACCTTGCCACACTTCCTACCTTTCCATACACCTTGCCACACTTCCTACCTTTCCATACACCTTACCACACTTCCTACCTTTCCATACACCTTGCCACACTTCCTACCTTTCCATACACCTTGACACACTTCCTACCTTTCCATACACCTTGTCACACTTCCTACCTTTCCATACACCTTGCCACACTTCCTACCTTTCCATACACCTTGCCACACTTCCTACCTTTCCATACACCTTACCACACTTCCTACCTTTCCATACACCTTGCCACACTTCCTACCTTTCCATACACCTTGACACACTTCCTACCTTTCCATACACCTTGTCACACTTCCTACCTTTCCATACACCTTGCCACACTTCCTACCTTTCCATACACCTTGACACACTTCCTACCTTTCCATACACCTTACCACACTTCCTACCTTTCCATACACCATACACTACTTCATACTTATTAGCTCTACACCTTGACACACTTCCTAGTCTTCCTACCCACTGGTTTGCTCTTGATAACCTATCAGTCTTTGTCCTATCACACCCTTTCTCATCCACAATTATTCCTAAAGCCGTCATCTGGACGTCAATCGGATACGAAGTTCGCTTGGGTTAAACCAAGCCAAAGCAAGCGGAACTGTTCTGGTCGGTCAAAAGGATTCGAAGATCCACCAAGATGGACCCTGCTGCCAGCCACTTAAACCAAGACCAACCACGTATCCATCCAAGCTCACCAAAAAGCAGCGATTCGGGCAGCTTGATAGGAGGATAGAAGTATAGCAGTAAATATGGCGGCCATTAAAGATATGACAAGTAAGTTAATAGTATAATAATACATGAATTGTAGGTGCAACAGGCTGTAAAATAGAGCGATAGCAACACAAATAAGGCTTTAAGTATAGCAATGACAGATTAGAGCAGGTGTAGAGTTCATATTAGTCTACCATTTCTACTAAAATAGTAATTGTTAAAACCTGGAGAATCACGATAATGATATAAATTATTAATTATTTTTTTTTTTTTATGTTCTCGTATCTAATTTAACTTATATGAGATTATATGGATTGCTTAGGGGTTATGTGATCCATTCTTGATAATTATGTAATATTATTAATGTGAAGGGAAGTATTGTACTTTATTGGAAATCAGTTCTTGGTAAAACTATAGAATCATGCCAACTTTTTCTGTTTTTAATCAATCTTAAAATACAGGAATGGACTTTGACTTTCACCGGTTCTGACTTAAACACAGTATCACTGTAGGATATAAGAGGTCCACCTTCATGTGTATTTCAAATGTGATTGCAGTAATTATAACTACCGGCACCTAACCAGAGCAACCAATGGCACCTAACCTTGTTAAACTACCATGACCTAATCGGGACATAGCTGGACACTGCTACAGAACAGCAATAAATTCTATAAAATAATTAAGTTAGGTCTAACTAATTCAATAACTTTCTTATCGTTATATAGGGAGAGGTAATTTTTGTACTACATTGCAAATGTAGTTTATTAAGTATGTGTGTTTAATATGTCAAGTACCAGATACTGTATTCCCTTCTTTAACTGTTTCTTACCATGGTAGGTTACTACATTAAATTCTTTACTTCCAGGACTGTGTGTCTGTACTGTGAACGTGCATTCGATGACACAAATGATGCCTGTAGTTGCATACAGTCCCATTTAGTTGAAGCACAAGCGGAGAGTCTTCCTTCAGTATCGCCCATCTCCTCGACCTCCTTTGCTGAGAGTAGGTTAAAGCTAAAAATACTTTAATCCAGACTTACAGTCATTTGCAAAAATAGATATTCAATATTTAATTCAAGGAAACTTTTTCCTTTACTAACAATGTATGCCCTGATAATTATATGCAATGGTTTAGAGCAGTTCAGTTTCCTTAATTAACAATGGCACTCCTCTTGTTGTCTCATTGATACTAACTAGTACTTTACAAATTTTACTGGTACAATAACCAAGGAAGAGCATAAGGGAGAGAGGAAGCATATCCAAACCACCTCAATGTATTACACTTCACTCTGAACCACACCACACTCATTACCAATTGCTTTCTTACTCATACCACATCTCTCATACACACTCTCATTACTTTTTCCATCCCGACTTGTCAGTCCACATGCACCTCTCAAGTAACTCATTTCTACTGCACCTATTCTAGACTGATGAGCCCTACTCCATGTCCAGGGACTCGTGCCCCCTGGTCTTGTGATGATTTGGCTCCCATAGCTGCCTTCCTTGACAGCCTTCGGGGGTGGTTGAAGACTGCAACGCACACAACCACACTAGCCAACAACACAACATATACTGTACTCTGAGGGCACTTTGGGAAAGCCCGGTTCAGGCCATGGCCTTCCTCGAGAGCTCGGGGCTGCTCGGCCAGACAGCTTGAGGAACTTCAACAACAACTCCTGCCATAATGGCTGAAGACCTAAAACACAATAGAAGACTTCTCCAATCTTTGGACCATTCTCATTTTTTCACAACCATCATTCCTACATGTGAGCATTTTTCTTTGATTATGTGAGTGCTGAACCAAGTACTGTACCATATGTACAGGATGATTCATATACATATTATAATATTTATTAAATGTGTATTATACGCTGTATATATGCATTTAAGATATAATATACAGAACTTATTTACAGTGTTTAAGAAGCAATAGCAGATCATATGTTCAACTGTAATCTATTTTCATGAATGCAAGCTCGTACTCATTTTACCATGCTAGCAGAAACTTCTTTTGAATAACCCTATATAATGCATATATATTTTTGTACTTTGTGTGATATTGTACCTTAATTTTGTTTGGATAAGAAAATGTATACAGCATTATGTTTGATACTAGGAGTTTATTTTCATGAAATAAAAGCTGCAATCAACACTGCATTGCCTACCTATACTGACCTTGAGTTTACACACACATACAAAATACTTGGCATAATATACAACACATCCATGACATTCAAATAACATAATGGCCATCAAAAACAAATGCATGTAAAAATGTAAAGCCCTCAGATCACTTGCCAGCTCAATATTTGGACACAACAAAGAAACCACAACTACAATATGCAAACAATTACTATATTCGATTAATGATGGATTATGTAAGTCCTGCCTCAGCCTCAAACCTCACTGAGACTATCAACACCCTTCACACCCATACAGAATAGAGCCCTAACGTTAAAGATAATGACAGACTGCACAGCTACCACACCTACAGACCACCAACCTTACTGAGACTCATCTCCAACACCCTTCACACCCATACAGAATAGAGCCCTAAAGATAATCACAGGCTGCACACCATAAAACCAAAATCAAGGATCATCTTGACATGATGAGAGGCACACAAACACTTTATTAGTCCATGAGCTGAGCCTGGAACTTCAGAGAGTACCAAAAAGGTGAATAAATATCATGTGCATTTTCAGCAATTAAGGTGGATGTCTGAAGTGTTGCGAAATGGTTGATGGACATTCCAGAAATATAGCTAATCAATCACCTTTTTGGCAACCTATCTCTAGCAAGTATAGTAAATTTTTCACCGAAAATCGAGAATAAAGTAATAAAAATCGCAAGTCTTCAACAAAAGATCATATCAAGAGACTTCTAGTTGGTCTCATCTTATTTGTTTCTTAATTCTGCATCTTTTGGTGTATAATACATGCAACTTAGGACACAACTTTGCTTCATAATATGAGAAAAGTGAAGGAAAAGTAGACCAATTTGTAGTATTTTCTTACGACTTTGTTTACAAACTTTCTTTTGTTTCTGCCCAATCCGTATCTGGACGACGAGAACACAGTTTCTACGTATTTGGTCAGTTCTCGTCACTAAAACCAAGCGCTCCCAAGACGGTTTAGGTACCCCAATCCTCCGCTTGGACGACCAGATGACGGCTTAAGTATCTATACTCTTGTGTCCTTTCAATCCCATTACCACCCAGTCTCCACGTACTACCTATATCCCGGTCATCCCCATCTTATCACTCCCAAACTTGACATTAAAATCATTCCCATACTCTGTAATTACATCAAGTATTCTCTACAGAACCTCACCTAGCTGTCTCTCTCACCTGTCTCTCTCACCTAGCTGTCTCTCTCACCTAGCTGTCTCTCTCACCTGTCTCTCTCACCTAGCTGTCTCTCTCACCTGTCTGTCTCACCTGTCTCTCTCATAATCACCACATCATTTGCATATAACAAAATATTCACTACATACTCCCCTATTACCTACATTTTTCCTCAGTCTTCTACATTTCCTATTACTCTCTTTCCTCTTCTTCCTCACATTCTCATTATCTTTATTCCACCAACTCTTCATCAAACTTCTTTTATTTCTATTCCTTATCCTTCCTATCCTTTTCTCACCCACCTCTGTCACTCATCAAATCTATCCTTCTCTCTTATGGTTAGTCATCAAATCTATCCTTCTCTCTCTCTCTCTCTCTCTCTCTCTCTCTCTCTCTCTACTAAAAAAATTATTCAAAAGATTTTCCCGTGTGTGTATTTTCCAGTGTGTGTATTTTCCCACGTGTGTATTTTCCAGTGTGTGTATTTTCCCGTGTGTGTATTTTCCCACGTGTGTATTTTCCCACGTGTGTATTTTCCAGTGTGTGTATTTTCCCGTGTGTGTATTTTCCCATGTGTGTATTTTCCCGTGTGTGTATTTTCCAGTGTGTGTATTTTCCCATGTGTGTATTTTCACGTGTGTGTATTTTCACATGGATAATTATTTCATTTTCCCATGTGTGTATTTTATTTCCATGTGCATATTCTCATGTGCATATTTTTATGTGCGTATTCTTTTCACATGTGTATTTTCATGTATTTATTTTATTCATGTGCGTATTCTCATGTGCGTATTCTCATGTGCGTATTCTCATGTACGTATTCTCATGTACGTATTCTCATGTACGTATTCTCATGTACGTATTCTCATGTACGTATTCTCATGTACGTATTCTCATGTACGTATTCTCATGTACGTATTCTCATGTACGTATTCTCATGTGCGTATTCTCATGTGCGTATTCTCATGTGCGTATTCTCATGTACGTATTCTCATGTACGTATTCTTATGTACGTATTCTCATGTACGTATTCTCATGTACGTATTCTCATGTACGTATTCTCATGTACGTATTCTCATGTACGTATTCTCATGTACGTATTCTCATGTACGTAAGTTTAAATAAATACCCATTATTTGTTTCAGAACGGCATTAGTTTAAATAAATACCCATTATTTGTTTCAGAACAGTTTTCTATGTACCCCAAGCCTGTCCCCCTATTCCCCCACCCCCCAGTCCCCCCCAAGCCTGCCCCCCCTATTCCCCCCCAAGCCTGTCCCCCTATTCCCCCACCCCCAAGTCCCTCCCAAGCCTGTCCCCTACTCCTAATCATAATAACACAGCATACATTAGCTAATAATTAATTAATTACAATATTAATATATAATAACTGTTATTTATGGTACTATTATGTTATTATTATTATAAACAGATATTAGTAATTATGTTATGTTATTATATAGACTTGTAAATACACATAAACATTAATTATAAAGGAAAATTATAATATAAACAAACCTTGGCCGATACTTCTCTGTTCAAATCCTCATTAGCAGTGTTACCATATTGGTTACCAGTGTTACCATACATGTGTGTCACTGTAACTATTAAAAATTATATAGTCTAGAAAAAAAGCATGTAAATAAAAAAATTATCATTCATTCATTCATTCATTCTTTCATTTATTTATTTATTTATTTATTTATTTTTAGGTGAGGCTATGGTTTCAGCTTGAGGTTGAGGTGAGATTTGAGGTGAGGTTTTAGGTTGAGGTGAGATTTGAGGTGAGATTTTAGGTTGAGGTAAGATTTGAGGTGAGGTTTTAGGTTGAGGTGAGATTTGAGGTGAGGTTTTAGGTTGAGGTGAGGGTTGAGGTTAAGTTGAGGTGAGGGTTGAGGTTAAGTTGAGGTGAGGGTTGAGGTTAAGTTGAGGTGAGGTTTGAGGTTGAGGTGAGGGTTGAAGTGAGGGTTGAGGTGAGGTTTTAGGTTGAGGTGAGGGTTGAGGTGAGGTTTTAGGTTGAGGTGAGGGTTGAGGTGAGGTTTTAGGTTGAGGTGAGGGTTGAGGTGAGGTTTTAGGTTGAGGTGAGGGTTGAGGTGAGGGTTGAGGTGAGGTTTGAGGTTGAGAGGAGGTTTGGAAATGCATAGATAATTTTGTGGACTACAAGCAGACATTTTGAGGATGTTAATTGTTTTGTATTTTGTACTTTATTGTTATAAAGAAAGAAAATAAATGTACTTTTTTGTTAGCAATATTCAGATGAAATTGTATACGTTACTGATTATTCTGTGGTCAATAAACGATCTATCTATCTATCTATCTATGTGTGTGTGTCTGTGTGTGTGTGTGTGTACGTGTGTGTGTGTGTGTGTGTGTCTATAAACCAACCTGACAATGTTTTTAACACTCACTGGAGGAAGGGTTCCTCGTAGTGATGTTCCAGTGAGGCTCCAACAACCTGGAGCAACTGAATCCTCCACACTATTCCAAGCAACAGAACACCATTAGTTTGGCTCTTCTGGTCCTGTTTCCTAGCAGACTTTGGAGGAATCCTGGCACTCCAATGTACACAAAAACAACCACCACCTTAACCAACCTGAAAACTCCATTACCTTGTCAACAAAATACATACATCAAAATAATATACGTACATGAAAATAAAATACATACAATGATGACCTGTGTGTGTGTGTGTGTGTGTGTGTGTGTGTATGTGTGTGTATGTGTGTGTGTATGTGTGTGTGTACCTGTATACGTGTGTGTGAGTGTGTGTATATACATGTGTATATGTGTACATATATACACATCAATACACGTACATGAGAATACATACATGAGAATACTTACATGAGAATACTTACATGAGAATACGTACATGAGAATACGTACATGAGAATACTTACATGAGAATACGTACATGAGAATACGTACATGAAAATACGTACATGAAAATACGTACATGAGAATACGTACATGAGAATACGTACATGAAAATACGTACATGAAAATACGTACATGAGAATACGTACATGAGAATACGTACATGAGAATACATACATGAGAATACGTACATGAGAATACGTACATGAGAATACGTACATGAGAATAATTACATGAGAATACGTACATGAGAATAATTACATAAATAATAAAATACCATATATATAAAATACCATAGGCCTACCATACTGTAATTCTGTACTGTAATACTGTACTGTACCCATACACACATTCTCTCTCTCTCTCTCTCTCTCTCTCTCTCTCTCATACATGCACACACACACATTCTCTCTCTCTCTCTCTATATCTCTCATACACATACATGCACTCTCTCTCTCTCTCTCTCTCTCTCTCTCTCTCTCTCTCTCTCCTAAAAAATATATTCAAAAGATTTCCTCGTGTGTGTATTTTCCCGTGTGTGTATTTTCCCGTGTGTGTATTTTCCCCGGATTCCCAGGCTCTCCCCCAAGTTTGTATGGGGTATGAAAACTGGGCATATTTCGAAAACGGGGCATTTCCGAGAGAAACACCATTGAAGAAAATAGTCTTAGAATGGTCCTAATTAGTGGTAAAACATACTAATATTTACGTTTTACTGAACCCAGGTTTACTGTAAAAATACCGTGTTTAAATAAATACCCATTATTTGTTTCAGAACGGCATTAGTTTAAATAAATACCCATTATTTGTTTCAGAACGGCATTAGTTTAAATAAATACCCATTATTTGTTTCAGAACGGCATTAGTTTAAATAAATACCCATTATTTGTTTCAGAACGGCATTAGTTTAAATAATTACCCATTATTTGTTTCAGAACGGCATTAGTTTAAATAAATACCCATTATTTGTTTCAAAACAGTGTTCTATGCACCCCAAGCCTGCCCCCTTATTCCCCCACCCCCCAGACCCCCCCAAGCCTGCCCCCCTATTCCCCCACCCCCCAGTCCCCCCCAAGCCTGCCCCCCTATTCCCCCACCCCCCAGTCCCCCCCAAGCCTGCCCCCCTATTCCCCCACCCCCAAGTCCCTCCCAAGCCTGTCCCCTATTCCTAATCATAATAACACAGCATACATTAGCTAATAAATAATTACAATATTAATATATAATAACTGTTATTTATGGTACTATTATGTTATTATTATTATAAACAGATATTAGTAATTATGTTATGTTATTATATAGACTTGTAAATACACATAAACATTAATTATAAAGGAAAATTATAATATAAACAAACCTTGGCCGATACTTCTCTGTTCAAATCCTCATTAGCAGTGTTACCATATTGGTTACCAGTGTTACCATACACGTGTGTCACTGTAACTATTAAAAATTATAAAGTCTAGAAAAAAAGCATGTGAATAAAAAAAATATAATCCATTCATTCATTCATTCTTTCATTTATATAAATTTATTTTTTTATTTTTAGGTGAGGTTTTGGGTTCAACCACAAACCTCAAATCAACCTCAAACCTCAAATCAACCTCAAACCTCAAATCAATTTATCTATTTCCTAGGATGAGAAATTTCACTTTATATAATATATTTTTTACTAATTTTTTTAAAATAGGACAAAAGTGTCTTAATTATTTCATTTATTACTCGTCTATTTATCTATCTATCGACAATTTGTTGATGGCATCTAATAGATAATTTTATTGTCTATTTTTTGCTATATACATGTATCAATTTATCTATTTCCTAAGATGAGAAATTTCATTTTATATAATATATTTTTTACTAAAAATTGTAAAATATGACCAAAGTGTCCCACTTTTTTCGTTAATTACTCGTCTATTTATCTATCTATCGACAATTTGTTGATGGCATCTAATAGATAATTTTATTGTCTATCTTTTCGTATATACATGTATCAATTTATCTATTTCCTAAGATGAGAAATTTCACTTCATATAATATATTTTTAACTAAAAATAGTAAAATATGACAAAAGTGTCTTAATTTTCTTGTTAATTACTCGTCTATTTATCTATCTATCGACAATTTGTTGAAGGCATCTAATAGATAAGTTTATTGTCATTATTATGGTATTTACATGTATCTATTTATCTATTTCCTAAGATGAGATATTTCACTTTATATAATATATTTTTAACTAAAAATAGTAAAATATGACAAGTGTCTTAATTTTCTTGTTAATTACTCGTCTATTTATCTATTTATCGACAATTTGTTGGTGGCATCTAATAGATAATTTTATTGTCAATCGTTTGGTCTATACATATATGTATTTATCTTATTCTTAAGATTCGAAATTTCACTTTATATATTATATTTTTGACTAAAAATTGTAAAATATTACCAAAGTGTCCCATTTCTTCATTAATTACTCGTCTATTTATCTATCTATCAACAATTTGTTGATGGCAACTATTAGATAATTTTATCGTCTATCTTTTGGTATATACATGTATCTATTTATCTATTTTTTATGATGAGAAATTACACTTTATATAATATATTTTTAACTAAAAATAGTAAAATATGACAAAAGTGTCTTAATTTTCTTGTTAATTACTCGTCTATTCATCTATTTATCGACAATTTGTTGATGGCATCTAATAGATAATTTTATTGTCTATCGTTTGGTATATACATATATATATTTATCTATTTCCTAAGATGAGAATTTCCACTTTATATAATATATTTTTGACTAAAAATAGTAAAATATGACCAAAGTGTCCCACTTTTTTCGTTAATTACTCGTCTATTTATCTATCTATCGACAATTTGTTGATGGCATCTAATAGATAATTTTATTGTCTATCTTTTGGTATATACATGTATCTATTTATCTATTTCCTAAGATGAGAAATTTCACTTTATATAATATATTTTTAACTAAAAATAGTAAAATATGACAAAAATGTCTTAATTTTCTTGTTAATTACTCGTCTATTTATCTATTTATCGACAATTTGTTGATTGCATCTAATAGATAATTTTATTGTCTATCGTTTGGTTTATACATGTATCTATTTATCTTATTCTTAAGATGAGAAATTTCACTTTATATATTATATTTTTGACTAAAAATTGAAAAATATGACAAAAGTGTCTTAATTATTTCATTTATTACTCATCTATTTATCTATCTATCGACAATTTGTTGATGGCATCTAATAGATAATTTTATTGTCTATCTTTTCGTATATACATGTATCAATTTATCTATTTCCTAAGATGAGAAATTTCACTTTACATAATAGATTTTTGACTAAAAATAGTAAAATATGACCAAAGTGTCCCAATTTTTTCGTTAATTACTCGTCTATTTATCTATCTATCGACAATTTGTTGATGGCATCTATTAGATAATTTTATCGTCTATCTTTTCGTATATACATTTATCTATTTATCTATTTTTTATGATGAGAAATTTCACTTTATATAATATATTTTTTACTAAAAATTGTAAAATATGACCAAAATGTCCTAATTATTTCGTTAATTACTCATCTATTTATCTATCTATCGACAATTTGTTGATGTCATCTAATAGAAAATTTTATTGTCTATCGTTTGGTATATACATGTATCTATTTATCTTATTCCTAAGATGAGAAATTTCACATTATATATTATATTTTTTACAAAAAAATTGTAAAATATGATAAAAGTGTCCTAATTATTTCATTTATTACTCGTCTATTTATCTATCTATCGACAATTTGTTGATCGCATTTAACAGATAATTTTATTGTCTATCTTTTGGTATATATATGTATCTATTTATCTATTTCCTAAGATGAGAAATTTCACTTTATATAATATATTTTTGACTAAAAATTGTAAAATATGACAAAAGTGTCTTAATTATTTCGTTAATTACTCATCTATTTATCTATCTATCGACAATTTGTTGATGGCATCTATTAGATAATTTTATTGTCTATCATTTCGTATATACATGTATCAATTTATCTATTTCATAAAATGAGAAATGTCACTTTATATAATATATTTTTGACAAAATTGTAAAATATGACCAAAGTGTGTTTATTTATTCATTTATTACTCGTCTATTTATATATCTATGGAAACTTTGTTGATGGCATCTAATAGATAATTTTATTGTCTATTTATCGTATTTACATGTATCAATTTATCTATTTCCTAAGATGAGAAATTTCACTTTATATAATATATTTTTGACTAAAAATTGTAAAATATGACATAAATGTCTTAATTGTTTCATTTATTACTCGTCTATTTATCTATCAATTGACAATTTGTTGATGGGATCTAATAGAAAATTTTATTGTCTATTTTTTGGTATATACATGTATCTATTTATCTATTTCCTAAGATGAGATATTTCACTTTATATAATATATTTTTAACTAAAAATAGTAAAATATGACAAAAGTGTCTTAATTTTCTTGTTAATTACTCGTCTATTTATCTATTTATCGACAATTTGTTGGTGGCATCTAATAGATAATTTTATTGTCTATCGTTTGGTCTATACATATATGTATTTATCTTATTCTTAAGATTCGAAATTTCACTTTATATATTATATTTTTGACTAAAAATTGTAAAATATTACCAAAGTGTCCCATTTCTTCATTAATTACTCGTCTATTTATCTATCTATCAACAATTTGTTGATGGCATCTATTAGATAATTTTATCGTCTATCTTTTGGTATATACATGTATCTATTTATCTATTTTTTATGATGAGAAATTACACTTTATATAATATATTTTTAACTAAAAATAGTAAAATATGACAAAAGTGTCTTAATTTTCTTGTTAATTACTCGTCTATTCATCTATTTATCGACAATTTGTTGATGGCATCTAATAGATAATTTTATTGTCTATCGTTTGGTATATACATATATATATTTATCTATTTCCTACGATGAGAATTTCCACTTTATATAATATATTTTTGACTAAAAATAGTAAAATATGACCAAAGTGTCCCACTTTTTTCGTTAATTACTCGTCTATTTATCTATCTATCGACAATTTGTTGATGGCATCTAATAGATAATTTTATTGTCTATCTTTTGGTATATACATGTATCTATTTATCTATTTCCTAAGATGAGAAATTTCACTTTATATAATATATTTTTAACAAAAAATAGTAAAATATGACAAAAATGTCTTAATTTTCTTGTTAATTACTCGTCTATTTATCTATTTATCGACAATTTGTTGATGGCATCTAATAGATAATTTTATTGTCTATCGTTTGGTTTATACATGTATCTATTTATCTTATTCTTAAGATGAGAAATTTCACTTTATATATTATATTTTTGACTAAAAATTGAAAAATATGACAAAAGTGTCTTAATTATTTCATTTATTACTCATCTATTTATCTATCTATCGACAATTTGTTGATGGCATCTAATAGATAATTTTATTGTCTATCTTTTCGTATATACATGTATCAATTTATCTATTTCCTAAGATGAGAAATTTCACTTTACATAATAGATTTTTGACTAAAAATAGTAAAATATGACCAAAGTGTCCCAATTTTTTCGTTAATTACTCGTCTATTTATCTATCTATCGACAATTTGTTGATGGCATCTATTAGATAATTTTATCGTCTATCTTTTGGTATATACATTTATCTATTTATCTATTTTTTATGATGAGAAATTTCACTTTATATAATATATTTTTTACTAAAAATTGTAAAATATGACCAAAATGTCCTAATTATTTCGTTAATTACTCATCTATTTATCTATCTATCGACAATTTGTTGATGGCATCTAATAGAAAATTTTATTGTCTATCGTTTGGTATATACATGTATCTATTTATCTTATTCCTAAGATGAGAAATTTCACATTATATATTATATTTTTTACAAAAAAATTGTAAAATATGATAAAAGTGTCCTAATTATTTCATTTATTACTCGTCTATTTATCTATCTATCGACAATTTGTTGATCGCATTTAACAGATAATTTTATTGTCTATCTTTTGGTATATATATGTATCTATTTATCTATTTCCTAAGATGAGAAATTTCACTTTATATAATATATTTTTGACTAAAAATTGTAAAATATGACAAAAGTGTCTTAATTATTTCGTTAATTACTCATCTATTTATCTATCTATCGACAATTTGTTGATGGCATCTATTAGATAATTTTATTGTCTATCATTTCGTATATACATGTATCAATTTATCTATTTCATAAAATGAGAAATGTCACTTTATATAATATATTTTTGACAAAATTGTAAAATATGACCAAAGTGTGTTTATTTATTCATTTATTACTCGTCTATTTATATATCTATGGAAACTTTGTTGATGGCATCTAATAGATAATTTTATTGTCTATTTATCGTATTTACATGTATCAATTTATCTATTTCCTAAGATGAGAAATTTCACTTTATATAATATATTTTTGACTAAAAATTGTAAAATATGACATAAATGTCTTAATTGTTTCATTTATTACTCGTCTATTTATCTATCAATTGACAATTTGTTGATGGGATCTAATAGAAAATTTTATTGTCTATTTTTTGGTATATACATGTATCTATTTATCTATTTCCTAAGATGAGATATTTCACTTTATATAATATATTTTTAACTAAAAATAGTAAAATATGACAAAAGTGTCTTAATTTTCTTGTTAATTACTCGTCTATTTATCTATTTATCGACAATTTGTTGGTGGCATCTAATAGATAATTTTATTGTCTATCGTTTGGTCTATACATATATGTATTTATCTTATTCTTAAGATTCGAAATTTCACTTTATATATTATATTTTTGACTAAAAATTGTAAAATATTACCAAAGTGTCCCATTTCTTCATTAATTACTCGTCTATTTATCTATCTATCAACAATTTGTTGATGGCATCTATTAGATAATTTTATCGTCTATCTTTTGGTATATACATGTATCTATTTATCTATTTTTTATGATGAGAAATTACACTTTATATAATATATTTTTAACTAAAAATAGTAAAATATGACAAAAGTGTCTTAATTTTCTTGTTAATTACTCGTCTATTTATCTATTTATCGACAATTTGTTGATGGCATCTAATAGATAATTTTATTGTCTATCGTTTGGTTTATACATGTATCTATTTATCTATTTCCTAAGATGAGAAATTTCACTTTATATAATATATTTTTGACTAAAAATGGTAAAATATGACAAAAATGTCTTAATTTATTCATTTAGTACTCGTCTATTTATCTATCTATTGAAAGTTTGTTGATGGCATCTAATAGATAATTCTATTGTCTATCTTTTGGTATATACATGTATCTATTTATCTATTTCCTAAGATGAGAAATTTCACTTTATATAATATATTTTTAACTAAAAATAGTAAAATATGACAAAAATGTCTTAATTTTCTTGTTAATTACTCCTCTATTTATCGACAATTTGTTGATGGCATCTAATAGATAATTTTATTGTCTATCGTTTGGTTTATACATGTATCTATTTATCTTATTCTTAAGACGAGAAATTTCACTTTATATATTATATTTTTGACTAAAAATTGAAAAATATGACAAAAGTGTCTTAATTATTTCATTTATTATTCATCTATTTATCTATCTATTGACAATTTGTTGATGGCATCTAATAGATAATTTTATTGTCTATCTTTTCGTATATACATGTATCAATTTATCTATTTCCTAAGATGAGAAATTTCACTTTACATAATAGATTTTTGACTAAAAATAGTAAAATATGACCAAAGTGTCCCAATTTTTTCATTAATTACTCGTCTATTTATCTATCTATCGACAATTTGTTGATGGCATCTATTAGATAATTTTATCGTCTATCTTTTGGTATATACATTTATCTATTTATCTATTTTTTATGATGAGAAATTTCACTTTATATAATATATTTTTTACTAAAAATTGTAAAATATGACCAAAATTTCCTAATTATTTCGTTAATTACTCATCTATTTATCTATCTATCGACAATATGTTGATGTCATCTAATAGAAAATTTTATTGTCTATCGTTTGGTATATACATGTATCTATTTATCTTATTCCTAAGATGAGAAATTTCACATTATATATTATATTTTTTACAAAAAAATTGTAAAATATGATAAAAGTGTCCTAATTATTTCATTTATTACTCGTCTATTTATCTATCTATCGACAATTTGTTGATCGCATTTAACAGATAATTTTATTGTCTATCTTTTGGTATATATATGTATCTATTTATCTATTTCCTAAGATGAGAAATTTCACTTTATATAATATATTTTTGACTAAAAATTGTAAAATATGACAAAAGTTTCTTAATTATTTCGTTAATTACTCATCTATTTATCTATCTATCGACAATTTGTTGATGGCATCTATTAGATAATTTTATTGTCTATCATTTCGTATATACATGTATCAATTTATCTATTTCATAAAATGAGAAATGTCACTTTATATAATATATTTTTGACAAAATTGTAAAATATGACCAAAGTGTGTTTATTTATTCATTTATTACTCGTCTATTTATATATCTATGGAAACTTTGTTGATGTCATCTAATAGATAATTTTATTGTCTATTTATCGTATTTACATGTATCAATTTATCTATTTCCTAAGATGAGAAATTTCACTTTATATAATATATTTTTGACTAAAAATTGTAAAATATGACATAAATGTCTTAATTGTTTCATTTATTACTCGTCTATTTATCTATCAATTGACAATTTGTTGATGGGATCTAATAGAAAATTTTATTGTCTATTTTTTGGTATATACATGTATCTATTTATCTATTTCCTAAGATGAGATATTTCACTTTATATAATATATTTTTAACTAAAAATAGTAAAATATGACAAAAGTGTCTTAATTATTTCGTTAATTACTCGTCTATTTATCTATCTATCGACAATTTGTTGATCGCATTTAACAGATAATTTTATTGTCTATCTTTTGGTATATACATGTATCTATTTATCTATTTCATAAGATGAGAAATATCACTTTATATAATATATTTTTGACAAAATTGTAAAAGTTGACCAAAGTGTCTTTATTTATTCATTTATTACTCGTCTATTTATCTATCAATTGACAATTTGTTGGTGGCATCTAATAGATAATTTTATTGTCTATCGTTTGGTCTATACATATATGTATTTATCTTAATCTTAAGATTCGAAATTTCACTTTATATATTATATTTTTGTCTAAAAATTGTAAAATATTACCAAAGTGTCCCATTTCTTCATTAATTACTTGTCTATTTATCTATCTATCAACAATTTGTTGATGGCATCTATTAGATAATTTTATCGTCTATCTTTTGGTATATACATGTATCTATTTATCTATTTTTTATGATGAGAAATTACACTTTATATAATATATTTTTAACTAAAAATAGTAAAACATGACAAAAGTGTCTTAATTTTCTTGTTAATTACTCGTCTATTTATCTATTTATCGACAATTTGTTGATTGCATCTAATAGATAATTTTATTGTCTATCGTTTGGTTTATACATGTATCTATTTATTTATTTCATAAGATGAGAAATGTCACTTTATATAATATATTTTTGACAAAATTGTAAAATATGACCAAAGTGTCTTTATTTATTCATTTATTACTCGTCTATTTATCTATCTATGGAAAGTTTGTTGAGGGCATCTAATAGATAATTTTATTGTCTATCTTATCGTATTTACATGTATCAATTTATCTGTTTCCTAAGATGAGAAATTTCACTTTATATAATATATTTTTGACTAAAAATTGTCAAATATGACAAAAGTGTCTTAATTATTTCATTTATTACTCGTCTATTTATCTATCAATTGACAATTTGTTGATGGCATCTAATAGATAATTTTATTGTCTATTTTTTGGTATATACATGTATCTATTTATCTATTTCCTAAGATGAGATATTTCACTTTATATAATATATTTTTAACTAAAAATAGTAAAATATGACAAAAGTGTCTTAATTTTCTTGTTAATTACTCGTCTATTTATCTATTTATCGAGAATTTGTTGGTGGCATCTAATAGATAATTTTATTGTCTATCGTTTGGTCTATACATATATGTATTTATCTTATTCTTAAGATTAGAAATTTCACTTTATATATTATATTTTTGACTAAAAATTGTAAAATATTACCAAAGTGTCCCATTTCTTCATTAGTCTATTTATCTATCTATCAACAATTTGTTGATGGCATCTATTAGATAATTTAATCGTCTATCTTTTGGTATATACATGTATCTATTTATCTATTTTTTATGATGAGAAATTACACTTTATATAATATATTTTTAACTAAAAATAGTAAAACATGACAAAAGTGTCTTAATTATTTCGTTAATTACTCATCTATTTATCTATCTATCGACAATTTGTTGATGGCATCTAAAAGAAAATTTTATTGTCTATCGTTTGGTATTTACATGTATCTATTTATCTTATTCCTAAGATGAGAAATTTCACTTTATATATTATATTTTTTACAAAAAAATTGTAAAATATGATAAAAGTGTCCTAATTATTTCATTTATTACTCATCTATTTATCTATCTATCGACAATTTGTTGATCGCATTTAACAGATAATTTTATTGTCTATCTTTTGGTATATACATGTATCTATTTATCTATTTCATAAGATGAGAAATGTCACTTTATATAATATATTTTTGACACAATTGTAAAATATGACCAAAGTGTCTTTATTTATTCATTTATTACTCGTCTATTTATCTATCTATGGAAAGTTTGTTGATGGCATCTAATAGATAATTTTATTGTCTATCTTATCGTATTTACATGTATCAATTTATCTATTTCCTAAGATGAGATATTTCACTTTATATAATATAGTTTTAACTAAAAATAGTAAAATATGACAAAAGTGTCTTAATTTTCTTGTTAATTACTCGTCTATTTATCTATTTATCGACAATTTGTTGATGGCATCTAATAGATAATTTTATTGTCTATCGTTTGGTATATACATGTATCTATTTATCTATTTCCTAAGATGAGAAATTTCACTTTATATATTATATTTTTGACATAAAAATGTAAAATATGACCAAAGTGTCCCATTTCTTCATTAATTACTCGTCTATTTATCTATCTATCAACAATTTGTTGATGGCATCTATTAGATAATTTTATCGTCTATCTTTTGGTATATACATGTATCTATTTATCTATTTTTTAAGAGGAGAAATTTTACTTTATATAATATATTTTTGACAAAAAAATGTAAAATATGACCAAAGTGTCTTAATTAATTCATTAATTACTCATCTATTTATCTATCTATCGACAATTTGTTGATGGCATCTAATAGAAAATTTTATTGTCTATCGTTTGTTATATACATGTATCTATTTATCTTATTCCTAAGATGAGAAATTTCACTTTATATATTATATTTTTTACAAAAAAATTGTAAAATATGATAAAAGTGTCCTAATTATTTCATTTATTACTCGTCTATTTATGTATCTATCGACAATTTATTGATCGCATTTAACAGATAATTTTATTGTCTATCTTTTGGTATATACATGTATCTATTTATCTATTTCCTAAGAAGAGAAATTTCACTTTATATAATATATTTTTGACTAAAAATTGTAAAATATGACAAAAGTGTCTTAATTATTTCGTTAATTACTCATTTATTTATCTATCTATCGACAATTTGTTCATGGCATCTAATAGATAATTTTATTGTCTATCTTTTCGTATATACATGTATCAATTTATCTATTTCACTAGATGAGAAATGTCATTTTATATAATATATTTTTGACAAAATTGTAAAATATGACCAAAGTGTCTTTATTTATTCATTTATTACTCGTCTATTTATATATCTATGGAAACTTTGTTGACGGCATCTAATAGATAATTTTATTGTCTATCTTATCGTATTTACATGTATCAATTTATCTATTTCCTAAGATAGGAAATTTCACTTTATATAATATATTTTTGACTAAAAATTGTCAAATATGACATAAATGTCTTAATTGTTTCATTTATTACTCGTCTATTTATCTATCAATTGACAATTTGTTGATGGCATCTAATAGATAATTTTATTGTCTATTTTTTGGTATATACATGTATCTATTTATCTATTTCCTAAGATGAGATATTTCACTTTATATAATATATTTTTAACTAAAAATAGTAAAATATGACAAAAGTGTCTTAATTTTCTTGTTAATTACTCGTCTATTTATCTATTTATCGACAATTTGTCGGTGGCATCTAATAGATAATTTTATTGTCTATCGTTTGGGCTATACATATATGTATTTATCTTATTCTTAAGATTCGAAATTTCACTTTATATATTATATTTCTGACTAAAAATTGTAAAATATTACCAAAGTGTCCCATTTCTTCATTAATTACTAGTCTATTTATATATCTATCAACAATTTGTTGATGGCATCTATTAGATAATTTTATCGTCTATCTTTTGGTATATACATGTATCTATTTATCTATTTTTTATGATGAGAAATTACACTTTATATAATATATTTTTAACTAAAAATAGTAAAATATGACAAAAGTGTCTTAATTTTCTTGTTAATTACTCATCTATTTATCTATTTATCGACAATTTGTTGATGGCATCTAATAGATAATTTTATTGTCTATCGTTTGGTTTATACATGTATCTATTTATCTATTTCCTAAGATGAGAAATTTCACTTTATATAATATATTTTTGACTAAAAATGGTAAAATATGACAAAAATGTCTTAATTTATTCATTTAGTACTCGTCTATTTATCTATCTATTGAAAGTTTGTTGATGGCATCTAATAGATAATTCTATTGTCTATCTTTTGGTATATACATATATATATTTATCTATTTCCTATGATGAGAATTTCCACTTTATATAATATATTTTTGACTAAAAATAGTAAAATATGACCAAAGTGTAAAAAAATTTCGTTAATTACTCGTCTATTTATCTATTTATCTATTTATCAACAATTTGTTGATGGCATCTAATAGATAATTTTATTGTCTATATTTTGGTATTTACATGTATCTATTTATCTATTTCGTATGATGAGAAATTTCACTTTATATACTATATTTTTTACTAAAAATTGTAAAATATGACAAAAGTGTCTTTGTTTTCTTATTTATTACTCATCTATTTTTCTATCTATTGACAATTTGTTGATGGCATCTAATAGATAATTGTATTGTCTATCTTTTGGTTTTACATGTATCTATTTATCTTATTCCTAAGATGAGAAATTTCACTTTATATAATATATTTTTTACTAAAAATTGTAAAATATGACAAAAGTGTCTTACATTTCTTGTTTATTACTCATCTAGTTATATATCTATGAACAATTTGTTGATGGCATCTAATAGATAATTGTATTGTCTATCTTTTGGTTTTTACTTGTATCTATTTATCTATTTCCTAAGATGAGAAATTTCACTTTATATATTATATTTTTGACTAAAAATTGTAAAATATGACCAAAGTGTCCCATTTCTTCATTAATTACTCGTCTATTTATCTATCTATCAACAATTTGTTGATGGCATCTAATAGATAATTTTATCGTCTATTATTTAGTATATACATGTATCTATTTATCTATTTCCTCAGATTCGAAATTTTACCTTACATAATATATTTTTGACTAAAAATTGTAAAATATTAACAAAGTGTCCCATTTCTTCATTAATTACTCATCTATTTATCTATCTATCGACACTTTGTTGATGGCATCTAGTAGATAATTTTATTGTCTATCTTTTCCTATATACATGTATTAATTTATCTATTTCCTAAGATGAGAAATTTCACTTTATATAATATATTTTTGACAAAATTGTAAAATATGACCAAAGTGTCTTTATTTATTCATTTATTACTCGTCTATTTATCTATCTATGGAAAATTTGTTGATGGCATCTAATAGATAATTTTATCATCTATCTTTTGGTATATACATGTATCTATTTATCTATTTCTTAAGATTCCAAATTTTACTTTATACAAGATATTTTTTACTAAAAATAGTAAAATATGAAACAAATGTTGTTAATAATAAAAAAATTGTTGCCAATAATAAAAGCAGTGTTGCCAATAATAAATACACTCCATACGTACACACACACCCTCATACGCACATACAATTATCAACCTCGGAAAATTCCACCAGAGGCCCTGTGTGTCTGTGTATGTGTATGCGTGTACGTGTGTGTGCACATGTGTACGTGTGTAGGTAAGTGGGTATATATGTGTGTACGTGTGTGTTCATATGCATACGTGTGTGTATTTGTGTGTGTATGTGTATTTGCGTGTGTACGTATGTGTGTATGTGTGTATGTGTGTGTGTACATGTGTGTGTATGTGTGTCTACGTGTGTGTACATGTGTGTACGTGTGTGTACATGTGTGTGTACATGTGTGTATGTGTGTGTACGTGTGTATGTACGTGTGTATGTGTGTATGTGTGTATGTGTGTACGTGTGAGTGTGTGTATGTGTGTACGTGTGTGTGTGTGTACGTGTGTGTGTGTGTACGTGTGTGTGTGTGTACGTGTGTACGTGTGAGTGTGTGTACGTGTGTACATGTGTGTACTTGTGTACATGTGTGTACTTGTGTACATACGTGTACATGTGTGTGTATGTGTGTGTATGTGTGTGTGTACGTGTGTGTGTGTATATGTGTGCATGTGTGTGTGTACATGTGTGTACGTGTGTGTGTACGTGTGTGTGTGTATATGTGTGTATGTGTGTGTGTGTACATGTGTGTACATGTGTGTACGTGTGTGTATGTGTGTATGTGTACGTGTATGTGTGTGTGTGTGTGTACGTGTGTGTGTAAGTGTGTGTGTATGCGTGTACGTTTGTGTGTACGTACGTGTGTACATGTGTGTGTACGTGTGACCGTATGTGTGTGTATGTGTGTGTGTACGTGTGTGTATGCGTGTACGTTTGTGTGTACGTACGTGTGTACATGTGTGTGTACGTGTGACCGTATGTGTGTGTATGTGTGTGTGTACGTGTGTGTATGTGTGTGTACGTATGTGTGTGTAAGTGTGTGTGTGTGTGTGTAAGTGTGTGTGTGTGTACGTGTGTGTGTGTACGTGTGTGTGTGTGTTTGTGTATGTGTGTGTGTGTGTACGTGTGTGTGTGTCTGTATGTGTGTGTGGGTGTGTTTACGTGTGTACGTGTGTGGGTGTGTTTACGTGTGTACGTGTGTGTGTGTGTGTATGTGTGTCTTAACGTGTGTGTGTACGTGTATACGTGTGTGTGTGTGTACGTGTGTTTGTACGTGTGTTTGTATGTGTGTGTGTACGTGTGTGTGTACATGTGTGTGTGTGTGTACGTGTGTGTGTGTGTACGTGTGTACGTATGTGTATGTGTGTGTGTACGTGCGTGTGTGTGTACATGTTTGTGTCTGTATGTGTGTGTGTGTATGTGTACGTGTGTGAGTGTGTACGTGTGTGTGTGTGTGTGTGTGTGTGTGTGTACGTGTGTGTGTGTGTGTACGTGTGTGTGTGTCTGTATGTGTACGTGTTTGTGTCTGTATGTGTGTGTGTGTGTCTGTGTGTGTGTGTGTACGTGTGTAAAAACGGTACAAAATGGCCATAGTGCGTGTCTCCCCACTTGTTCGTGATGTAATTATGAAGACATCTGCCCTCTACATACAAAATATGAGATGTGGAACATATGACAGGTATTGGGTTAGGAGATGTGGTCACTGCCTGTGATTTGGGCATGTCACAGAAGGATGTCATATGACTGAACCAAGATGTGGTCACTGTACAGGTACTCATCTGTCATCAGTCTGCCTAAATAGTACAATGGAGAAGTGTTATAACTGCATTGTATCATCACGAGCTGAAGTGAATCATAAGGCTTTCAACACAAAATGTCCCTCTTTTATTGCAGCTAAGGAAGCAACCATAAGGAACACGATGACAATGTCTGATGAAATGCCAAAACACTAAATAGAGTTGGTGTTGATGAAGGTACAGTCTCGGTATTCAACAATGATGATATAATAACACCTTCCACTACCACTGGTTCAACGACTCCATACACAACAGTAATGTTTGGCAATATAGCTGGATTATTAACTCGGAATGATAAGACAAAACTCAAGATTCTAAATGAAGAAGCAACTACAGAAAATGCCATAATCGTTGCATTAACAGAATCACACCTAACAGAAAATCATTTTGATTCGGAAATTCAGCTAAATGGATATATATGCTATCGCACCGACAGAACAACAGGCAGGAAAAAAGGTGGTGTAGTAACCTATATACATAATACATGTTCAACCAGTGTAGATATATTGGCAGCAGATTCAAACTTGTACATGGAGTACAGCATGTTCTATATTAAACAACTAGATCTGGTAGTTATAACACTATACAGACCTCCATAATGTCCGAGTAATATGTTCATCACACCATTAGAGGAGATCAGGACTAAACTGGGAGTGGTGAGTACAGGTTTGCCCAATATCATCCTTACTGGTGATTTTAACTTCCCAAGTATAGACTGGAAAACAGAGAGAGTCATTGGTGGAGGAGCAGCATATAGACAACAAGCTGAATCACTCATGGAGTTTGCCAGAGACTTATGCTTGCAACAATTCATTGATATGCCTACACGAGAAGACAACATTCTGGACCTATTTTTTATAAATCACGACGATATCGTACAGGAGTATGATGTAAATCCTTGGAGGGCAAGCGATCACCGTTTGGTCACTGTTAGAACATCGATAATGATACATAAACCTGCAGAGTTATCACAAGATAGACGGAATACTGGCTTTAGTAAACTAAATCTATTTAGCTCCCTAACCAACTAGTCAGCAATAAAATACGAGTTAAGCCAAATAGCTTGGTCCTCGTTGGAAGGTGGCCACCAGCCTACAGTCCTATATGAAGAGATACTGCAGGTATGCTTGGACATTTGTACCCGGCACTCCCCAACAAGACGCCTCAACAACAAAAAGAACAATATTCCTAGAGACCGGCGAATATTAATGAGAAAACGAACAGTAATACAGAAGAAGTTAAAAACTACAAAATCCGACAACAATAAGCGACTTATGGAAGCAAAACTGGATAGGATGGAGCAGGAGCTGAGGGATTCTGTGCTTAGACAGCAACATTCAGCTGAAATGACTGCAGTGGATGCTATAAGAATTAACCCTAAATATTTTTACACCTTTGTGAGAAATAAATCAAAATTGAAAGCTGACGTCATGGCATTGACAGGTACAGATGGTAACTTGGAGAGTGATCCACCTAAACTGTGCGAACAGTTTATACAGTCAACAGTTTATAAAAGTTTTTAGTGTACCAATAAGAACAAAGACTATCCATGATCCAGATGCACTTTTTAATAGTGAAATGGCGGAACAACAGGAATTAAGGGAACTACCATTTACGGAAGCTGATGTCTTGACAGCAATTCGGACCATTCGTACTACTGCAGCCCCAGGACCTGACGAATTCCCTGCAATCGTTTTGAAAAACTGTGACAGTGAGTTAGCCAAACCACTGAAAATGTTATACAGTAGCTCCTTCCAAACCAGAATTATACCAGATCTCCTGAAACAAGGCAAAATAACACCAATATATAAGAAGGGTCTATGTGCTGAACCATCAAACTACAGACCTGTTGCCCTTACATCCCATATAATAAAAATCATGGAAAAGATTATAGTTAAGAATATGACATCCTATATGGAAAGAAATCATTTAATGAATCCAGGACAACATGGTTTTCGTGCAGGACACTCTTGTCTCTCACAGCTTATTGAACATCAAGAAAATATAGTGGAGTCACTAGAAAAAGGTAACAATGTTGATGTAGTCTATTTGGATTTTGAAAAAGCCTTTGATAAGGTCGACCATGGGGTTCTTTTGCATAAATTGCAGAACCTTGGAATCACGGGTACACTTGGAAAATGGATATACTCTTTTCTAACTAATCGAACCCAATTTGTGGCTGTAAAGGGAGCTATTTCACAGGCAACTGAGGTCATGAGTGGTGTACCACAGGGGTCTGTCTTGGGCCCCCTGCTATTTTTGATACACATTGCAGACATCAACAGCTCAATCGTCCACTCCACTGTAAGATCATTTGCAGACGATACCAGGATACAGTGTGAAATAACAAATGTAAACAGTACAGTGAACTTACAAGACGATCTTAATGTTATCTATACCTGGGCAGAGGAGAATAATATGAGCTTTAATGACACAAAATTTGAGTTGATATGGTACGGAAAGAACAATGATATCAAGAACCAAACCACATATAAAACACTCAAGAGAGTGGATATCGAACAGAGGAATATGGTCAAAGATCTTGGAGTTTGTATGACTAGTGATGCTGTGTTTGGGACCCACATTGGACAAGTGGTGAGGAAGTGTTGAATGCAGATGGGGTGGATCTTACGTACATTCACTGTTCGAGACGAGTTACCAATGATTACTCTGTACCGCTCGCTACTTCTACCTCTGCTGGAATATTGTTGCCAGTTGTGGCATCCGTGGAAGCGGAGTGAAGTTAAATCATTGGAGGGAGGGCAAAGAACTTTTACAAATAAAATATCGTCAGTGAGGGACTGTAACTATTGGGATCGTCTCCGAAGACTCAAATTATATTCACTTGAGAGAAGACGTGAGAGGTATATGATTATTTACACATGGAAAATAGTAAATAAGCACGTACCAAACGTGAGTGGCATCGGAATCACTACCAAGAACCACCCACGTCTAGGTATTATGTGCGTGCCACCCAAAGTGAACATCCGTGCTGGCAGAGTAACCAACATTAGGCATCACAGTCTGTCAGTGGTGGGTCCAAGGCTGTTCAACTCTCTGCCAAGACAGCTGCGAAATATGAACAGTGCCACCTGTGAACTCTTTAAAAACCATCTCGATAAGTTCCTGAAATTTGTGCCTGATGAACCCAACCTGAATCACTACCGTACGGCTGCTGAGAGCATCTCAATAGACGATCAGCTGTGTTACATAAACATCAACAACATCACCCTAACGGAGGAGGAGGCATTACCTTGTCCTGGGAGCCAGTAGCTCCCGATCAACCTTCAGGACATTCAGGTGTGTGTGTACATGTGTACGTGTGTGTGAGTGTGTGTGTGTACATGTGTATATGTGTGTATGTGTGTGTGTATGTATGTTTACGTGTGTGTGTGTTTGTACGTGTGTCTGTGTGTGTTTATATGTGTGTGTGTACATGTGTGTGTATGTGTAGCTGTATATGTGTACGTGTGTGTGTGTACATGTGTGTGTACGCGTGTATGTGTGTGTGTACGTGTGTGTGTGTGTGTATGTATGTATGTGTGTGTGTGTGTATGTATGTATGTATGTGTGTGTGTGTGTATGTGAGTGTGTGTATGTGTGTGTGTATGTGTGTGTACATGTGTGTGTGTGTGTGTACGTGTGAGTGTGTGTGTGTACGTGTGTGTATGTGTGTGTATACATGTGTATATGTGTGTATGTGTGTGTGTATGTATGTTTACGTGTGTGTGTATGTATGTTTACGTGTGTGTGTGTGTGTACGTGTGTCTGTGTGTGTACGTGTGTCTGTGTGTGTTTATATGTGTGTGTGTACATGTGTGTGTATGTGTAGCTGTATATGTGTACGTGTGTGTGTGTACATGTGTGTGTACGAGTGTATGTGTGTGTACGTGTGTGTGTGTGTGTATGTGTGTGTGTGTATGTTGGTGGCCACATAATCGACCTGGTCTTTGCTGATACAACATGTGACATCATTCATGACCTTTATGTAGATGACGTGTGTTCCATTTCACCAGTTCATAAACTTATTACTTTTAAACTAACCCTGAAAATTCGTAGAAGACAAAGAAAGAAGATTAGCTTTCGTTTGAAGAGTAAATTAGACCCTAATGCTCTTATCGACACTATCAGTAATAATATAGCGGCACAATATAATAATGTGTGTAGTCATTGGTCGGCATTTAAGGAGGATTGTCATGAGTGCTTGTATGACTTATATAATACTATCACGGGAGTGGAATACGAGAAGATGTGCCCGGTCAAAACAAAAGATGTTGTTATAAAAGACGAGTCACCGTGGTTCAACGATGAAATTCTGAAAGCTAAAAAAGAAAAGAAAAAGAAAGAAAAATTATGGCGGAGGTGCAAGACGGATGACTCAAGGAGAGAATACAATCAGGCTCGAAATTTTGAAAAAAAGACTCATAGAACGCAGAAAATGTGAGTTTTATAAGGAAAAAACAACTTTAGCTGGGTCGAATATTAATAAACTATATAAGGTATTAGATAATTTAACTGGAAGTAGGAAGCGAAACAAATTACCTGAAGGATATACAGACAGTGAACTAGCGAGTGAATTTCTTACTTTCTTTGATGCTAAGATCAGTAGGATACTATTATCCTTTAACAGTGATGACTCTGAGAGGCTTATGAGAAATATGCAAGTTACAGAGGTGAAG